>CP139507.1:390864473-390944974 GCA_021014915.2 Artemisia tridentata subsp. tridentata
TCATATGTCGAGTACAACCGCTATCAATAATCCATAGAACGATTTGGATCACCTACATCACACGAAGACGACGAAGGTAGAATAATGGTAAGGGTGGAACCCAAAGAATTTGTGGGTTCCGTTAGGTTAGAAGAACACACATTAACAATTTTAGGTATCCATTTAAAACTAGGTGTCCTTTGTAACCAACGTTGCCATGTCCAACTATTTTGTGCTTTTGTCTTAGTGAATTTGCTAGGTGATTGCACTATCTTAGGATTTGTATTCATAACTATGGGAGTATCTAAGGCATTTTGAGAAACTACAACTGACGGTTTTCCTAGCACAGACTTAGAAGTACTAGTGGGCCGAGAGGTATTGCCAGCTGTAACTTTCCTATTATGAGATAAAAGAGATTTTGCAACACATTTCGTATGATCACCAGATAACATGCTTTTATGACAGAAAACACAAGAAGCATTAACGTTTAAAACATTTAAAGTCTGAGCATTCGTTACATCGATATTAGAATTACAAGTTTTTAAGTTCGAATCTAAATCAGAAGCAACACGCATTTTATTCAAATTCCTAAGTTGATCTTTGATGAACTCAAATAAGTACATTTTATTACTATCATTTATCCTATTAATTTGACTTGTTTTACTATATTATGTATGAGGATTGATACTTAATCATTTACTTTTGTAATTCTCAGGTAAAAACAAGCATTTGGTGAAACTTAGCGATTTTGGACTGATTATGGAGCAAAACATGCAAGAAGTTAAGAGTCTACTGAAATGAAGAAGATCAAGACTAATCTGCTCCATATGCGCCGCATCTCACTCATTACATACGGCGCATCTCTATCAAGATATCACCAGATACGATCCAAGATACAAGAGGACATGCGCCGCATCTAATCATGGAGTTACGCCGCATCTTCTGGCGGTGTACGAATATTCCTGAATATTATAATCTTGGACCCCACGCGAAGTTAAGTCAATGCGCCGCATCTACTTACTAGATGCGCCGCATCTTCCCTCAGACAGAAACTATAAATACCCCAAGACCAGACGAATTTCAAGAGCAATATATTAGATTCGAAGACCGAAGCAGCAGAACCCTAGGACGAATTCAGTCAAGGAGGCAGCACAAGACACACCAAACGAAGATACAAGAGCTGTAAGAAGGTGCTGCATGTGTTTAATTCATTAAGTAGTTTTGTTTTATTGTGTTAGCAAACTTTAATTCATCAGGATTGGTGGCTTGTGTAATGTGACAACGAAAGATTGCACTCCCTTTAATACTTGCTTTCCCATCAATTAAAGTTTATATGTTGATGTCTTTGGTTACTACTTATTAGTGCATTGATAACCTCTGTGTTTATTAGTGGCTTGCGGGCATTTGACTGCGGAAAATAATGTGGCTCCCACGGTTATTACTAAATTGATCACTTAGGAATAACTTTTAGACATAAGTAATCATTAAGGGTTTACTCGCCGATAAGATTAGGACCAACGAGAAAGGGTTAACTACATACACTTAATATAAAGCTATCAATAAAACAAGTGACAATCTACTTAATCATAAGGACAGCCCTCTTATTGTCTCGAGTATTTATCTGTGTACGTGTGTGCTACTTGCTGATTCGTGCCTATTGGTTTATTTTATTATTTAATTGCAAACAAATCGTGCCAGTCTCTCAGGCTGAAACCCCCTTGCGTTAGGATATTAAAATACTGATTAGAATAACGAGATAATACGTTCCACTCTTAGTGATCGACACTCTACTTACCATTATATTCATACTGACCGGGTACACTGCTCGTTAAGTGTGTGTGTTATTGATAAGTCGGCTAAATATAAATTTAAAACTTGAGTAGGCATTAAAACTGCTAAACCGCAACGACACATCACGCGCATCAAGTTTTTGGCGCCGCTGCCGGGGAGTGAATTGTTATTATCTGTTAATTTGATTAGTATTTTAATTAGGTTTTTAATTTTTTTTATCTAACCGCTAATTTTGTTGTGTATTAGATTAATTTGCATTCATTGTACTATTTTGCATATTTTCTGTTTTTGTGTGTTATTTGTTTGCTTTTATTTGTGTTTATTTTTGTGTGTTTTTATTTGTTTTTATTTTTCGTATTTTTTGTGTGTTCTGCTATCGTTGTACTGAGCTAAATCGAACGATACGGCGCATCTGATTTTTCAGATACGGCGTATTGCGTTCAATTTTTATAAAAAACAACGCGTTTAATTAATTCGATACGACGCATCTTTTCCCCAAGATACGGCGTATCTGTTTTTAATAAAAAAATTTTCTAAGCGATAAAGTGATACGACGCATCTTTTCCCCAAGATACGGCGTATCTGTTTTTAATAAAAAAAAAATTTTAAACGTTAACGCGATACGACGCATCTGCTCCAGCAGATACGGCGTATCTATTATTTTAATTAAAAACAGTTTGCGAATTATTAAACAGATACGGCGTATCAATTTTTATCGATACGGCGCATCTTCTGAATCAAAAATCTTATATTTTGAAACGTAACGAAAATACGGCGCATTAACTTTTGTTAATACGACGCATTTAATTTTAAATAAATATCGATTTTTGATAATTAAACTGATACGGCGCATTCTAATTTATAAGCGGCGTATCTATTTTCTGAATAAAAGTTTGACTTATTTTTAACGTATTAAGATACGGCGTATCCCATTTATAGGATACGGCGCATCAATAGCAGATATCAGAAGCTTTTATTTTACTTTGATCGTTTCACCCTTCTTTTGCACGAGTAAGTTTTATTTCAGGAAGATGGACGATCCAGATATTACAATGGAAGAATATATCAGACTTAAAGAGGAAAGAGCCTTGAGCAATTATGGGAACTATGATTGGAAAAGAGCAAGATATGGTGCACAAGTCATTGAGACGAAAGAAATCACTATGGAAGAATACTTGATTTTAGGGCAAGAAAACTCAAGGAAAGAAAGAAACAAATTGCCGTTTCGACACACTTGGTGTATGTCAAATGATGATGAAGAAGATTCATATACCGTGAAACCAATTCCGGAAATTGTTATTGATAGTACTTTTTCTCCGGAGATTGCACAAGATGATGATGTGTATACGGAACCTTACGTTGAAGAATATTCTGCAATCGTATTACCACCATTAGACAATCCAACGGATGAAGATGAAAAGTATTCTAATTTTGATTTCGAACCATTTGACGCCATAGTTTATGATGACATACCTCAACCAGATTTTGACCCAACGAGGGATTTTGAAGAAATCTGGGATTACTTATTTAAGGATGAAATTCGGGACGATGCTGAAATTGCAAGACCACTAGTTGAAGATGGAGATTCACAAGATAAATTGGAGTCACTTGCAACACAAAGTTGTACAAATTTATTTAATATTATTAATCCCGTTACTAATAATCTTGCTAGTTTTCCTGAACAGGTTGCAAAACAAAAAGATGATGAGGTGAAATTTATTACACTACCTATTGAAGCACCTGTGATCAACCCGTATTTGGTGGAGCTCGAAGAAGAATTTGGTGATGAGCTCTTAAACATTGCTATGATTGATGAAGATGATGATTCCGACCCTATGAAGTATATAGAGGAACTCGAACTTTTACTTGCCAAAGACCCTTTCTCATCTTCCGTGGAAGTCAAGGGACGCCTTACTACCAAAGAGACTAACCAAGAAGAAAGGAGACTCATTTTTCCTCAACATACTACTCTTTCAGATGGAATGGTCAAGTCATCCAATTTATCAACCAAAACGGGTATGAATAGGAAAGATGTACATATATTGCCAAGGTATGATCTTTATGTATTTCTTCCATCTTTAATAGCAAATTTACACTCTTTTCGTGTTTATGGCTATTATCACCCGCACTTGATCCCAAGTGGGGGGAACAACACCCAATTACACAGTAAATAAGGGTGGAGTCAGGCTCGTGACTCGAACAAAAACAAGCGCTTCGTGGGAGGCAACCCATGTTTATCTTTTAATTTTCTGTTCTGTGTCGAGTCAGTCAGGCCCGCAGAGGATACGGCGCATCTCAATTCTGAGATGCGACGCATCTCCTGCAATGGTCATATCTTTATTTTTCCGCATATTTTATATTTTCCGAATTTAAAACTATTTATCAGTTTATTTTAATGCGGCGCATCCCTGGTTAAGGATGCGGCGCATCTTTATTCTGATCCGTATTTATTCCAGGCTCGATACGGCGTATCTTCTTCCATAAGATACGGCGCATCGACTGACCTGATGATTTTCAGTTTTAATTTTTAAGTTTTATTTTTCCTAACTACTAATGTATTATGCAAGTTTGAACCTTTCTTATCTTAGGTGTGTTTTAAAGTGTTGGTGGTATTATAGTTTCCTGGATTTCCTGTGGATACATCAAGTATGAAGCTTTAACGTTCTCATCCACAAGAAAGATGATTTTTGCTCTTATCAAATGGAGGATCATACCGAGCAAATCTCAGGGGAGTTTTTCTGTTCTAATTCTTTTATTTTCCAGTTTTAAACCTTTTATACAAACAACGAGGACGTTGTTTAACTTAAGTGGGGGGATTGGAGAATTAGAACACTTAACAATTACTTGTCCTGAACTTTTTCAAAAATTATGCTTAAAATGTGCTTAATATATCAAACTTAAAAATTTTTAGCATGTTTTTGTTTAAGATCTAAGTTGCATAGCTGCACACATGACGTTATTTTTAAAAATTGTGATTTTTCAAAATTCACAAATCTGTGAGTGTGCCGGTGACTTGTAAACTTTAGAACTTGGCTTGTATACTATTCGAGACCACCATAATAAGTATTATATTTATATAATTGGAATGACTTGTCTAAATTGGTAAAATTCTAGGATTACACCCAAATAGCCTATTATATGTTATGTGTTATTAACTAACTACACTGGTTAGTTAACCCCCGTATAAACCCTTTTGTTACTCTCATTTTTAGAGTAAGATACCCCTAGAAAAACACTCAGAGCCATTCCTTTCGTTTCTTACACCTATGTTTAAAATGTTTCGTTACACCCTTACACCTTAGCCTACCCTGTAGATTAGAATCCGTGGTTGGTTAATTGCTATAGGCAAAGTGTGTTTCCTTACATTACCTGTGTTCGCGTGCGTAATTCATTATCTTTGGTTAGGTCGGGAAATTGCACAATGCAATTGGAGTGAAAGTAAATATTGTATATCTTTGAGTTTATTTTTCGTGTATTTACTACTTTCACTATTACCGTTATTTTTGAAGTATGAAAAGTATGAAAAAATTATCCAGAATTATCATTATAGTGATGTGGTGAAATTTTACACATCTATGTCTATGTTTGAAAAAAAAAAAAAAAAAAAAAAAAATCGAAAAAATAAGAAAAGAAAAAGAAAGAAAGAAAAGTTGGAAGTTTGTTTTAACCAACTTATGTAAAGTTTTGTATTAAGTGGTCGATATCACCACTATTTGTTATATATTATATCTATGGATTGAATGGGAATTGGCAGTTATGGGAACGCCAATTAAGGTTTATTCTTTGATTAAGATCTTGTTGAGTATAATTCGTGTCTACCTAAAAGCGTGTGTTTCAAGTGTTAAAGCGTGAGTTATTCGATGATATGAATCTTATTCATGGGATGGTTGGGATAGTGATTAACCACACTTAGGATTTTAATTTATTTGTTTTGTTTATTTTTCATTTTACACCAATTTATATCCCAAATGTTATCCATGCCCTTTATTATTTTTTATCCAACCAAACCTTTGATTTATTGAGATTAGGGATTTGAGCAATCTTAAGTATCGTAGTCGTGGATTCGGCTATGTATTTATGATTTTGTCGCCCTTTTTGATATATTATTATTGGTGAAGTTTGGACCTATCTTTAGCCTATTCGAGTTAAGGATTTGAGCAATTGCAAGTATCGTGTTCGTGGATTCGATCATGTATTTGTGATTTTGTCGCCTTTTCTGGAATTTGAGATCGATAGTGATTAAGAATAATTAACCCTTAAGCCTACAAACCCTTTTTACCGCTTTAGACTTGTTATTCCTTAGCTTTAGTGGAGGAGATGTGTATACTTTCCAAGCTTATGATAGAATATTCGTCACGACTGGACAGTTAAACGATTAGATTTGCTTTTATCAACTTATTTTATTTTACTTCTAATTCGTTAAGTGTTTAGTTGTGTGATTATGAAATAAACGAATACATGCTTAAATATAAAAATAAATCCTAACATCTTTTAGGATACATTTTCGTAAGAGAAATTCTAAGGTTTACTTGGGGACAAGTAAAGTTCAAGTGGGGGGATATTTGATGAACTCAAATAAGTACATTTTATTACTATCCTTTATCCTATTAATTTGACTTGTTTTACTATATTATGTATGAGGATTGATACTTAATCGTTTACTTTTGTAATTCTCAGGTAAAAACAAGCATTTGGTGAAACTTAGCGATTTTGGACTGATTATGGAGCAAAACATGCAAGAAGTTAAGAGTCTACTGAAATGAAGAAGATCAAGACTAATCTGCTCCATATGCGCCGCATCTCACTCATTACATACGGCGCATCTCTATCAAGATATCACCAGATACGATCCAAGATACAAGAGGACATGCGCCGCATCTAATCATGGAGTTACGCCGCATCTTCTGGCGGTGTACGAATATTCCTGAATATTATAATCTTGGACCCCACGCGAAGTTAAGTCAATGCGCCGCATCTACTTACTAGATGCGCCGCATCTTCCCTCAGACAGAAACTATAAATACCCCAAGACCAGACGAATTTCAAGAGCAATATATTAGATTCGAAGACCGAAGCAGCAGAACCCTAGGACGAATTCAGTCAAGGAGGCAGCACAAGACACACCAAACGAAGATACAAGAGCTGTAAGAAGGTGCTGCATGTGTTTAATTCATTAAGTAGTTTTGTTTTATTGTGTTAGCAAACTTTAATTCATCAGGATTGGTGGCTTGTGTAATGTGACAACGAAAGATTGCACTCCCTTTAATACTTGCTTTCCCATCAATTAAAGTTTATATGTTGATGTCTTTGGTTACTACTTATTAGTGCATTGATAACCTCTGTGTTTATTAGTGGCTTGCGGGCATTTGACTGCGGAAAATAATGTGGCTCCCACGGTTATTACTAAATTGATCACTTAGGAATAACTTTTAGACATAAGTAATCATTAAGGGTTTACTCGCCGATAAGATTAGGACCAACGAGAAAGGGTTAACTACATACACTTCATATAAAGCTATCAATAAAACAAGTGACAATCTACTTAATCATAAGGACAACCCTCTTATTGTCTCGAGTATTTATCTGTGTACGTGTGTGCTACTTGCTGATTCGTGCCTATTGGTTTATTTTATTATTTAATTGCAAACAAATCGTGCCAGTCTCTCAGGCTGAAACCCCCTTGCGTTAGGATATTAAAATACTGATTAGAATAACGAGATAATACGTTCCACTCTTAGTGATCGACACTCTACTTACCATTATATTCATACTGACCGGGTACACTGCTCGTTAAGTGTGTGTGTTATTGATAAGTCGGCTAAATATAAATTTAAAACTTGAGTAGGCATTAAAACTGCTAAACCGCAACGACACATCACGCGCATCAATCTTCTACTTCTGGGGCTTCTAGTTTCCCGCTTCTACGTTGCCAGATCCTATTCTTCCATTTGTTGCTCTTACGCTTTGATCTGCTAACGCTAGTAGTGGTTACTGTTCCTGTAGAAGTGGAAGAAATCAAATTAGTGGTCTGAATTGTGTTAGTAATGTTCTGCCTAGATGTGGTGTCTAGCTTGTACATTCCTAGTGCAATCACATTTGTGTTAATAAATTTTCCTTTTTCTTGTAATTGGAGTTTCTCTTTTAATTCAATGATGATGTGTTGTTGATCCTGTAGTCTCCTATCAAGTTCTCTATTTAAGCGAATAGTGGCTTCACAGTCTTTCATACAGTTAGTGTTTTCTTTCAGAAGTTGAGACCGAGTCTTTTTCAAAGAGTCATAAATTGTTTTGTAATCATTTTTTAAATTCTCAATTTCTTTTTCATATTTGAGTAATTGACACTGTAAGGCTGTGTTCTCATCATCAAGATTTTCAACTTTTGAGGAAAAATTGTTTTCAAAACCCAGATTTTCTTTTTGGTGTTGTAAGGCTAATTCAAAGTCAATGCTTTGAGTCTCACACCATTGAAGTTTCTGTTTTAGTTGAAAAATCTCTTTTGAAGGTTTACTTTGAACATCATCATTTTGTTTAATGATTATCATATTTTCAACTTTTAAAATCTCAATCTCGTGTCTCAACTTTTCATCCTCAGAATTATGGTCAGCAATAAGCAAAGAATTACAAGACTCATAAATAGAATTCATTATCACCGAGATAATGTTAGAACTGAGAACATCTTCCAAGAGTCGATCTGCTTAATTTTGAAGAATTTTGTTTCTACGTTTTTGTTTGGAAATTGAATTTTTAGTTGCATTGAAAATGTTCATCATAGATGACACTTCATTTTGTAGTTCCCGTTCCCAGTGTGTTGCACAAAAACAAAAATGTTGGACATGAGGTAAAAATTGTGTTTGAAAAATTTGTCTCTGTTCTTTTGCGTAAGCAGATTGAAAAGTTGAAACAGTTATCTCAGAATTACGTTCAATTGCTTGTTCCAAAAATTTGATTTCTTCCATAAACGTGTCAAAATACCATAGTACAAGGTAACGTTTTGGTAATGGTTGAATTTCACCAGAGGATGGTAAAGGGCCATTTATTTGTTCAACTGGTTTAACGGGACCAACATCAGAAGTAGATTCATGAATTTGAGTGATAAACCAAGGTTGTTTTGTTTTTTTGTTTTTGAGGAACAAAAGTGTCAAAAATATGAGGCAATTTTGAGTAATCAAATGGTTTATTAAACTTAACATTGCTCATTTTTTATCGACTCTCGTCTTCCTGTTCCTGTTTTTCCTCACAGTTATATACAACAACACGCATAATTGAATCATCAAAGAAATGTTCTGCACTATACAACTTTGGATTTTCCTTGAGTACCCTGTTTAGAAAACGTGGTTTATCGTCACCAAGAGCAAAACCATAACCTTGGGGATTTTGCTTTAAAGTAAACTTTTGAATTGTTGTTACAGACTCACCAGTTTTGTAAACAACTTTTTGAAACTCTTTTAATTTTCTTTCCAAATCTACGATTTCATCAAGATAAGAATCAATTCGTTTCCTAGACACTTGTTTATGTTCAGAAAAACTAGCTTGACAAGTTGACAATTCCATTTTTGTTTTTGAAAGTTCAGAATTGAGGTGTTCAACTTGTTGTTTGAATTCAAATTTTTCTTGTTCCATTTGAGAAACCAAGTTATTTTTGGAAGCGACTAACTCTTGTAGTTGATGTTGTAACTCTTGTTCTTTGACGTACGCATTTTGAAAAGCAACTTCAAAACTTTGTTCTCGTTTAGCTTGTGTTTCAAAATTTATGAGTTGTGTTTTAGAGCACTCAAGATCCGCAGTTAATGATGCAATTGTGGCTTTTAACTTACGGTTGATTTCATTACATTTCTCAACTTGGGATTGGATGGTCATAAGCAAGGTCATGACATCTGGATCTGGATCAGACGAAGTTTCAATCTGTTCAAGTTGATCATTGTTAAGGTCCTCAATTGGATCATCAAATGTAACAACAAGGTTAATTTGATCATCTTCTTGAAGAGTTAGCAATGAATCATCTTGAATAAATTGCTGCTTGTCTGACGCAGATGCAGATGGAGATACCAGTTCATGTATGAGACATGTATTTGGATCGGGTACCTGAGACAAGCCATCAGTATCATAGACTGGGCCTATGTCACTCATGTGAAGTTCCTGCATGTTTTCCATCAACATAACTGCTGCATTAGCTTCCAAGTCTTACATATCATCAAGTGAGTAAGCATTTGCCATGAAACTGTTTTCTTTGTCAATGAGATTTCCACCAGCTTCATCCTTAAGTGCAAGAAGTAATGCTTGTTTGTGAAAATCACTGCCTCTAGTTCTTGGTTTTGGACATGCATTAGCCAGATGACCCTTGCCATTACAGTTGTAGCACCTGATTCCCGTATTCTCATTTGATGAATTTTCGGTTTCAACAATTTCAACCCTTCTTTGAGGAGCACCTGCATTGTTCCTATTTCCAACAGTTGTATTAAAAACATGTCCATTTCCTCCAGATCCCATCTGACGTCCATAAGTACGATTATGTACTTCCACCCGTCCATCTTGTATAACAGCTTGATTTCTTGTGTTAGATGAAGTACGGAGACGATTGTTGGATTTGTTTGAGAATTTGCTGAAGGCTCGAGCAATGAGAGCAAAACCTTGATTCAGTGAGTTCAATGCATCGTCGTCCTCATCATTTGTTTGTGTGTAGAACATGGAATCTGAGTTGTTGTATGGAACTAGTTGAGTGTCAGTTGATTGATGTGATGAATCATATGGAACGATTTGGGTTGAAGGTGATTGTTGAGGGTAAGCAGAGTGATTAGGTGGTGGATATGGAGCACAATAGGATTGAGCCATAAGTGCTAATAGATTTGAAGGTGTAAGCATGCCACACATAGCTCGATCTTTGTCAACCTCGGTTTGATGGTGCTTCAAATAGTCATACAACAATCCATACTTCACATTATGAAGATTTTTGGCTTGACGAACAAATGTGACATACTTTTTCCAATCAGGACCTAGACAATTGAGAAACTTTGTGTTGATTGAAACCTTTGGCAAGATGATGTTGTGTCTTTCCAAGTCATTAATGATGTTTGTGAATCGATGATAATAAGACTCAAGTGTCTCCCCTGGATCAATCATGAACATTTCATATTCGAGATAAAGTTTGGATTCCATGTCTTCTTGGTTAAGTTCAGTGCCTTCCATCAAGAGATGTATATGTTCCCACATGTCCTTTGCAGTTTTCTGAGCATCAACGCTTCGGAGAATTGGATTAGGTATACCCAGAGCAATATACTCCATTGCAAGTTCATCAGCTTCACGATGAAGTATTTGTTCTGCTGTTAGCTGATTCTCTGGTAACAGTTTCAGGTCTTGGAGGAATAGTGTGTGGATCTCCAGGAATAGTTTTTGTTGGCATTTGGAAAGGACCTTCAAGTATAACCTTCTTCAGGTATTTGCCATGAGGTTTCTGGAGTTCGATAAACCTAAATAATCAACTTTCCCATTGAACATAATTTCCAGGAGTGAGCATTGGAGGTCTTTCAAGTGATCCAGCTTCATGAATTGATTGTCGGCTACTGATTACCGCACACATTTGAGCAAACCAATGTGGTTCTTTAAATGGAGGAGAAAATGTAGTTAATGATTGCATTGCAAATTGTGGTTGAATGTATGATTGTTTTTGTGGAAATAATGGTTGTGGTTGCATGGGTGGCAGTTGCTAAGGATATGGTTGTTGTTGAGGATACTATTGTTGCTGAGGATACTGTTGTTGCTGAGGATAGAAGTTGAAATAAGGTGGTTGAGACATGATTGTGATTGTTTAACTTGTGTTATTTTAAAATGGATCTTTTGAAGACAATTGAGAAGTGTGTTGTGGTAGACGAAGTTTGGTTTTGGTTGATTAGGAATTTAGATAAGTATTGTTCACTTTCAATTTCTATAATCACTATTCACTGAGAGTCCAATTGCGATAAACACAGTTCACTTTCAATTTCGATAAGCACTATTCACTAATAGTCCAATTGCGATAAACACAGTTCACTGGCTAATGAATTGCGATGATTGTTTTTCCAATTGCGATAGATTTGATGAATTGCGATTGAACTTGAACTACAAATGAATTGCGATGAAGTTTGCAATTTCGAAAGCAAGTTTGCAATTTCGATAAGTATTGCAATTGCAATAAGAATTTGCAATTCCGATAATATCTCACTAACTTATACACGATATGAGATTTCCACTGAGTCGAAGTATTTTCACAAGCTTATACAAGCTAGGAATATACTGAGTAAACCGTGAATCGTGAAGAAGATCTTTAGACGAATTGCGATAAACCCTTGATGTGAATTTTGATAAACCCTCAAGTGTGAATTGCGATGAACCCTTAAGTGTGAATTTCGATGAACCCTTAAATTGAATTGCGATAAAAGTACAGTTTTCAAAAGACTTGTTTTTTCAATGAAAACATCTTTTAAAATAGTTTCTATTGATCAATAACCTTTCAAAACTCCTAAATAATAAGAAAGTTTAAAGCTTTAATGTTTTAAAGGAAATTTGAGCAATTTCGATAAGGTGTAAATAAGTAAAACGATGATAAAAACTAGTGTAAAGCAAAAAGAACTTAACTTTTGACTCTAAATCAAACTCCTAAACACTATAGAATCCTTAACACTTTACAAGCGCAAAGGAGAAGTGCTAGAAATGAAATTTTGTCACAAAACAAAAACGTATAATAAGGAAAAGCCACGAACTACTCTTAAACACACTACTTAATGATCTTTTGGCAATTGATACAACTTGTTAGGTCATCATAATTGTTGTAACACAAGTATAGATATGAGAGAAATAAGATATAAAAAGATAGTATAGGTCGATTACTTCAAGAATAGAAATGACAAAGGTTTAGTAGCATTAATGAAATAACCAACCACTCACTATGTGAGGTTACAAGAGCATATATAGGACAAGAATACTAGGGCAACACTAATGTGAGTCTTTCTAGAAACAATACATAAGTCACAGCCCATGGGCCTTCTAATAGGGCCGGACTAAATAAAACAAACATAAAGGCCTTAACTAAGCAACCTATTACATAACATAATGACCAAGACTTGATAATACTTACACATATTCCCAACACACCCTCATCAGCATTACAAGATTGGATACCAAGAAATTCACGTTGCTCATTTTTTAAGTATCCCCTATAACCAAAACTTTCGAGTAACAAGCTTAAACCTTATACTTCGAAACAACGAATCAAATTATATCGCTAGCTAACTTAGAAACCAATCGCCGCAAGTAACCACACCTCTTCACCGAAACCACTCCAACATCTAACATGAATTAAATCCCGGGACGGGATTTCCTTAACGGGTGGAGACTGTAACAATTCGCATTTTCAGGATTTCTATCCATTCTCGAATTTTGACTATTCACTTTTACTATTCATCCCCCAAATTTTTTTATCTATCATGACAAGAGAGTTGATACTCGACGGATCGTCCTGAAGACGTACGTTGAATCCATTCAAAACCGGTTTCGCAAAACCGTGTCTGAGATTAACATTTAGGTTTAAACGACATTTAGGCATCCCGATATGTCCATACAACATTAAAAACAATAGAAATATATGTTTTTCACATCATACGACATTTTCATAAGTTTTGGTTTTTTACATTTTTCGATTTTGCGTTATACGCGGTTTACACGTTTTAAACTTACGATTTTAGGTTTTAACAGCGTTTACGCACACCGTTAGACTTATCACCCATTTAATATACTTTTATACAGTATATTGATAAGTTTTAACATTTCTTAGAAATTTCATATTTTTACGATACCCGGTTTTAAGTTTTGTGATTTAAATACTTGCCGTTAGTGATTACCGGGACCAAAACTCACTTCGTAAATCAAGATAATATCAAAATGACCAACCAGATAATATCAAAATGACCAACCAAGTCATCCATATAACCATATGGACGAAATTTATGCACATCACCAAGCATTGGTGGCTTGGTGATGAGCCTCGGAAAGTTGTGGTCAAAATACTTACAAGTATTGAATTTCTAGGTATCATGTGTTACATTTTAAACCATGTCATAGTGTAAACCTAACCTCCTCATCCTAATATAAATACAATCTCATTCCTCCTTCATGTTCACTTCCAAAAACCAGCCATACATCATTATTATTAGCAATCCATCTTTGATTTTCATGTTACAAAGTCTATGTCATTGTTGAAGCTCTTGTAAAGTTTCACATGATCCTTGTTCAAGTTCTCATTACTTTGGTGATTTGCAAGCCACACAAGAAGAATTTCTAATATAAGTCTTCAAGTATTGTCCAAGTGATCCCAAGTGATCTCAAGCTACAAGTTCTACCTCACTTACAAAGCTCTTGTCAAGCTTTCATTGATCCTTGTCCTTATTCTTTGATCTTGAATCTTGATTTCCCTTTTATTAGGCCAAAAGTTGTAAGCACATAATCACTAGCATCATACTATGATTTCATGCTTATTATGTCCTAAATATGTTTATTACATGCTATATATGTTCACTATATTGAATACATGATGTACCAGGTCCTAAAAACAAGTTAAAACCCTTACATGTTACCTTATGTTATCAAACTAGTAAACTAGTCATCTTATACATAGTTTTTGCCACAAAACTGTTTGATTATAAACTTAGATATATACATACTATAGTAGACAAGATCAAAAAGAAACCATAGCAATTTGAATCACCCAAAACGGATTTACGAGTCAAAAGATACAACAAGTTAAAAATTACGCCGAAAAACTTTAGTTGCTGACAGAAGCTAAGAAAATGCAATTTTGACTACTTTAGAATCCGATTCATCAAAAGTGTAAAACACGAAAGTTGTCCGGAATGATATTTTACATCTAGAAACTAAAGATCTTTGCCTGAAAACGCACGATGAGGGCTGTGGATGCGGACTGTTTAGGACCCGAGACTTATATTTTTCCAAAATCTTTTCTCGAACGACCTAGCTCCCGAACTTGATAATTTACCAAACTTACCAAACTTCACTACTAACCTATAAGCGTCATTTCCATAACATAAAATCATACACTTGACCCTCGGAATAGTGTTTTCTCAAATGACTGGAATAATGACCGTTTTACCCTTTTTCCGCAACTTATAACCAAAAACCATTTTGAGTTACTTACCATAATATAAAGACCATATAACTTTTTTTAAACATAATAAACCTTATAAAAATAACAATCTTCATTCAAATAAACTTCTCTAAAGTTTATTTGACTTTCGGAATAGTGCATTTCACATATGAAAACCAACTTTACGATTTATAACTTGTAAACTTATAAACACTTATAAATACTAGTAACATTTAAACACTTGCATTATATTTCATAACGATAACCATTTACAAAACACAACAAAACCATATTACTCATTGTATTTTTTATGAGTACGAGATATACGTTTTACATAATAAGTAACACAATAGTAGGGAGCTTCATGTGAGGGGCTTCATTTGGGTAAACGTATCGACGAGTTGCTGGATTTACGAATTAAAGTGTCCTAGCTCCTCGAACGTTCACTACATGACCTCTGGATTGTGATGGCCCGAACGGTAGTATGATATATATAAACTAAACACGTTTTCTTAAACTAAACTATTTTCACAAACAAACATACACAAACTATCAAGTAGTACATCATGATCAATGTAATGACATATATAGACTCGTTATTGCTTTCACATTATTATTCCAAATCTAAGACACAGCATCATATTTTACGTTGCATGTAGAAGTTTCCCGGCTTATCCATCGACTTCGTTATACATTTGATATCATTAACTCAAGGCGAGTTCATAGCCCCACTTTCTATTACTTAATTGTTTTACAAACCCTTGGCGGGGATACATGCTATTATTTTTAAACTGAACACATTGCTTTGAAACTGTATGCTATATCTAAATGTTTTATTGGCACTAAGTAACCAATTGCCATGTTCGAAGTCCCTATATCATGAACCATTAATCACGAGCGAGTGAACGCGAATAATGTGGATAGATCTATCGGGATTGACGAATCCCGTTTGTTTGACCAAGTCCTGGCAAACAAACGCACTCTATTTGAGAACTCTAGGTATAATGGCAAATTACCTACTAGGGCTACTATTACTATTATATCAATTTCTATTGATACACTGTTAACGTTTTGGTTGTCATGAGCTTAGTGCAATAATAATTGTTTCTTGCCTAAGATGTCATGAAGTCCTTTTGTGATTAACACATTTGTAGTCATGTACGCATGAAGTCCATTTGGTGTTAACATATTTGTAGTCATGAGCTTAGTGTGATAATAACTGTTTTGTTTTCAACTATGAGTGTGAGTCTATAGCTCACACTACGAATAATTGTGTTCAACTACTTAACTATAAACTCTAAGAATTCACCAACCTTTGTGTTGATTGTTTTAAGCATGTATCTTAGGTCCATAATGAATGAGGCTGGCATGGAGGAGCACGGATACTCAAGAAGGCTATAAATTTTATTATCATTCGAAAACTCTTTTATGTAATTTGTAAACCGTGAAACTACTGGGACCTCATTTTGTAAACTCTGATATTTATATAAATCGAATGATAAACATTTTAGAACGACTCAATTAGAGTTCGTTTTCTATTGAATGTTGCAAAAATGGGTCAACTCGGCCGATTAATCACCGATTACAAGGTAATCGGCCATACATCTTGTCGATTTAGGCTAATCGGGTAAAAAAATCGGTCTTGTCAAAGCTGGAAAATAATCGGTCAATAATTGGGTAAATCGGTCAAATCGGTCAACGATTGTCAACATTTTTTCCCACCTAAAAATTAGGGTTTCTTTAATTTTCAGCCCACATTTTCATTCATAACATTTCCATCATAGAGAAAAACCACTCACACACAAGTTACACAACTTTATTTTAAGGTCAACTGAAGATGCAAAGCAGCAAAGGTATGTATATTACTTTGATTTTAAATTCTCACGTGCTTGTTTAATTATTGATACTTCGAACCTATTTCCCAAAATCAAACCAATCAATTCACGCACTATAATTGATTAATTGTTACCATTGTTGCAATTTGTGATTGTGTCCTTGTGTGTTTGTTATAGAATTTTATTTAAATGGCCTAATATGTGAAATAAATCAATAACCATTGTGAGTTTATAAGTTGTGACTTGTGATGTTCGAACTTGATGTTTATAAGTTGTGACTTGTTACAGTAGGCATTATAAGTAGACGAGGAGATTGAATATGAGTCGGATGGAGTTGAAATCATTGAACAATATGGACAAGACGAGGATGGAACATGTTAGGAATATAAATATTCATATGAAAGACTCGGTCACCCCGAGTACTCATTAGTATTAATTAGCTCGTAGGCTTAATAGTTTAGTTTAGATATCGTATCATCCATGGAGTCGGGTCGGGTCTTTACCCACTGTAAACCCGCTCCATAGCCCATATGGGGTGTTTATGTTATTTGTATAAATACCCTCTTCCCACCAAGGGGGAGGGTTGGAGCTTCTTTCAATCTAATCTAATATACTTCACTTTCTCTCTCTAGAACTCCCACTTCTCTCTCTTTCTCTCTCTAGAATCGAACCAAACATCTATCTCTTGTGTGTGTTATGATTATGAATATGTTACAATTGGTATCAGAGCCAGGTTTGATTAGCTAGATTGTGTGTGCGTTTTCTTGGTTAGTTTAGATCAAAAGTTTGGTTTTTGAAGGTTTATGGGCTTATTCTTGGCTTTCTTTGATTCTCACGCTTGTGGTGTTAAAGTTAGTGTTTTTATTGTTGTTATAACCTTCTAAGATCAAGTGGTGAAAAAGAAACCAAGCAAAAACGTTAAAAATGGTGATTTTTAGGTGTTTTTAGGTGAAAAGTGTGAACTGCGATTTGACTCTCGGTGTGAGTTTCTTGGTTGCGATTTGAGGTCTGCGATTTGATAGCGACGTATTTGTCTGTTGCGATTTGTCGTCTAGCTGTTGCGATTTGACCAACAAGTCTGCGATTTGACTTCTGCGATTTGGCATTGCGATTTGGGATTGCGATTTGGCACTGCGATTTGGCATTGCGATTTGGCATTGCGATTTGGCCTTGTGATTTGGCATTGCGATTTGTAATTGCGATTTGTGTGTTGTGACTTGACAGTTGCGATTTGTCTGTTGCGGTTTGACTGAAGACTCTGCGGTTTGACTAAAAGTTGACTTTTTACGACAAAACTTCAAACGGCCATAACTTTTGAACCGTAACTCCGTTTTCAGCGAAATACCTATCAAAACGACCGGAACAGCCTGAATATTGTGAGGATTTACCACAAAGTCATGAAATGAATTTTTCGAGGCCCAAATCCCTTCCGGAAGGAAGTTATTGAAGTTTTAAGTTTTCAGACCAAAATTTCACTATAACAACTTGCATCAACCAAACCAAATCACAACTAAACAACATATCACCTAGTCTATCAAACGATCATCACTTTTAACACACAATCACTAATCATTGTATCGATCCAACAATTATCATAACACGTCCAATTTATCATTATCTCACGGTTTCTTCTTGATTTTGTAAAATCCCGCGAAAGTAACGATTTCTCGGTTTAAATCATAGATTTGTAAAATCCCGTGCACGTTTACACAATGTCTACTAATTCAGATTCCTTCATATCTGAGCTACTCAAATTATACGACACGAATGATAAACATAAGACTTCCAACCCTGTACAACAAATAAACGTGTTTGATTCTGATAATGCTAATATGGAATCGTCGTGCTCGAATTCTCAAGAGAAAGAGTTTCATCAGCCACTAATTTTGCCTAATGCAAAGGAAAGTTGCATTGAATGTTTTCGATTACTTCACTCACATCTCAAGGTTCTCTTTGAACAACCTGGACAACAACTTGACAAAGGATACAAACGTGCATTCGCATCACTCTTTGGTCAAGATGTTCAGACTTTCACAGTCAAAATGATTATGTATTTAGATCAACTTGAACAACAACTTGACAAAGGAGAATTTTCTGAAGGTAGATCCATGGCTGCCTTTTGTGTGATCAACAACCAACTCCAAGTGTTCATTGATTCGAAATTCACTGAGGATTATGATTATGACAGTCAAATGACGAAAAGGTGTTTTGCTAATTACACTGGAATCGAGGTTGACATGTTCAGAGTTACACTACTCCAACTCATGGGTAATGTTAAGGAGTTCATTAATGAAAGGGCGCATCATCAACAATGCAGTGACACTATGTTTGATAAGCAGGATACAAACGACAGTTCTGGGACTTATACCACACTTGACATGGATACAGATCACATACCAGAAAATGACCAAGTTCCATCTGTTGAGGTACATGTCACTGATCAACACAATGTGCTCCCTAATTAACGACAGCATACTGATCAAGTTATGCCCACTTATGACTCATATTTTTTGGAAAAGACTGATAGCAATACCATTTCTAATTCAACAAATATGAATCAAAAAGGGGGAGAAAGTGATTAGGATTATGCTGAACATGATGATGAGTCAAGTTCTTTGTTTACGGCTGAGACTTTTAAATCAAATGATGTGGTTGATAAAGAAGTTTTTAATGAACTTTCAAACAGATTTTTACAGCTTGAAAAACATTGTATTTCACTTGAAATCGCAATGCAACAAAAGGAAGAAAGTTTTCAAACTAACCTACCATGTAAAAATCCAGAACTCCCCGATTTCCGTGAATTCTTTATGATAAATGATTTGAAAGCTCAGCTTGAAGCCAAAAACTTAACGATCAACAAAATGAAAAAATGTATTGCTGAGATGTGTGATATGTGTAATGAAGTTAAGGTTAAACATGACAGTGATGTTATTACAACAAAAAATACTGAATTGGAACATAAAGTGGCTAAATTACTTAATGAAAATGAGACTTTGAAAAAGCATTGTAAAAACCTGAGTGATTCCATCAAAGAAACGAGAACTAGGGCTTCAAAACACATAACGTATTTGATTGCTAAAAATGATGAATTCAAAGCTCAACTTCAAGAGAAAGGTTTCACAATTACTGCTTTAAAGAACGAGTTAAGGAAATTAACTGGAAATGGTGTGAACACTAAGTTTTCAAAACCATCAACCTTGGGAACACCAGTTTCACAACCTCTTAGAAACCAAACAGTTGTTAGACAACCAACTGCGTTTAGATCTGAACGACCTAAATCTTCTAAACCGAGGTGTGCAACCCAAATTGATGTGAAACAAGTTTTGTCATAACCAGTCACTTCACAATCTAGACCAAATGATCAGATAGTTAATGTTCGTTCTAAGGCTCAATCTCATAAGTCTAAAGCAAAGGAAGTAAATGCTCATGCTAAGGTTCTATCCCTTAAGACTAGAAACCACAACAAGCCCGTAGAACCAAAGAGTCATACTCAGAAACCTGGTAGGCAGATTGTTGTAGGACTAAGAACCTCTCTCAACAAGCATTCTACTGTGTATGAGAAATCTAACACTCCTAGATCTTGCCTTAGGTGGTTACCGACGGGTAGAATTTTTAAGATGGTTGGTCTTAGATGGATACCTATTAGTACATATTGCATTACAAAGTTTAACTGTGAAACTCCAAAAGGTCTGGATACCGATATCACTAACCCATATAAAAGTAAGCAAAATCGTCATGTTAGTGCAGGGAATCCTTACTTAAGTGCAGGTACATCGACCATTTCCTTCAAGGAAAAACTCAGAGTTTGGCGGCCAAAAGGACTGAAATCTCCTAATTTAGGGGTTCAGGAAACTCAACATTGATGTACATGCATAATGGCGTTTGAACAAATCAATTCAAGCCTCGTTCTTCAACGACAATGACGTTTGAACACATCAGTTCAAGCCTCGTTCTTCAACGACAATGACGTTTGAACACATCAGTTCAAGCCTCGTTCTTCAGTGATATATGACGTTTGAACACATCAGTTCAAGCCTCGTTCTTCAGCGATATATGACATTTGAACACTGCAGTTCAAGCCTCGGGCCTCAATGTCAACATAATGGCGTCTGCTGAAAACACTCCAGGCCCCGTTCCTCAAAGAAAAGAAAGGCGTACGCTTGAGTGTGCTTTATCTTCGGAAGAAGAGAAATCTTCTTGTTTCTGACTATTCTCATCAACAAGCTTCATACTTGTTCCATGCTCGTTCTGTCATCAAGTGGATCTACTTTCATTAGATTGTATTTTTATTCACTCAATCAAAAATGGCAACCTCAAATTAAATTTTTGAGGGGGAGAAGTGTGAACAGTGGATCAACCTCATATGCACTTGTTCAATCAAAAATGGCAACCTCATATGCAATTTTTGAAGGCGAGAAGTGTGAACAGTGGATCGACGTACGTTTGATTGTATGTTCACTCACTTGTTGGGCATGTGACTCTACTTGTGAATACGGAGTTGATCAGGTATCACTTATTTGAGATTGAAAATGACTTTCACAAAGGCGTGATCTTATTTTATCTTGAAGTCGGGGTTGGTTGGATGCATGACTTTCAATGATAACTTGCTCGTGCTTAAGATTTAAGTTGAAGACTTAGTTCATCTAGTTACCAGCAGTCGGGGTAAATGTTTGAAGACATGGTTAACTATCACTTAAAGGAGTTATGTTGTAGTACTCAGTGTCATACGCCGATGACGTTGTGGATAAACGCAAGAGGTGTTAATGTCTCATACTTTGGTTGAGTATTGAGTACTTAGAGATTTGCTTGGAGCATAAATTCTCTACATCGGTCTTCCAACATTAGTGCAAGCTTAAGTCACGAGAACGGAGAATTCTACTTCAGTTTCAAGTTTGGTATATCGGGTTTGCTCCATCAGTTATCACTTCAAATAGCCTACTTAAGGGTTGGTAAAGATAGTCAGAGAGAGTTTTGGTAGCGGTTGATTCTCACTTGATACATTTGAGCCAATTTTGTTCTTCTCACAAGATTTCAAGTATATGTGCGTAAAATGTGTTGCTGATTCTGAGGTATCAAAACCAGCAAGGGGGAAGGAGACATACATCTGAACGCACAACGAGTACACGTGATGAACTTTATACTTCTTCTTAATTGAAGTTATTCCGGGAAGACTAATGTCATAACCGCAGAGAAAATCAGTGTTTTAACTCGTGGCTTTTGGTGTATTATTCCAACTACGTAGGGGAAGAGATGTAAGAAACAGTTTCTGATGATTAAAGAGGTACACAATTGTATGATGATTCCTCTGGTTAGTCGGTATCCTACAAAAGGAAATGTGTACATTCGGTACTCAGTTGCTTTTGTGGTACTGTCTTGGTGTTATCATTTCGACTACATACGGGATAAATTGCTTACACTCGGGACTTAGTTGACTTTGGTGTAACAATTCTCATCTGCAATTTCCTGAAGGGAGAAAAGTGCATTTTCGAGTCTTAATTGATTTTGATGTTACATTTTTGACTTCATTAATGGGATTGAGTGTGTACTTCGGGTTTTTGAGCTTCATACAATGAGACTGATTACATCACTTCAACTACTTGGGGGAAGTGGCCTCTTGATACTTTTGGTATGCATTACTTCAGCCTTCAGCGAGAAGAAATATGAGAATAATTACTCAAGCGTGAGATGATACGCTGCTGATCTATTTGATGATCCCCCGAACGGATAATCACGATGATTATTCTTAAAAGGAGCAGCAATATTTGATGTGGTTTGCTACGGATTCTGCTGTGAACTTAACTAATGTAAGCTTGAAAGAGAGCTTTGAAACTGCTCAAAAGGAAGATTTTTGGTTTGGGGGAAGCTATCAAAGCTTCACATTGAGAAGGGTCAAGTTCAGACGATTATTCAGGAACCTCGAAAGCTTTGGTGGTGAAAGTTTAAGAGATGTTGACTACAGACTTCTACAACGTACAGAACGATATCCTTATTTCGGTATTCATGTCAACATCTTCTTAAATTGAATAATATATTTTGTACATATCTTAAACCAAAATGTAAATAGAAAATTATAAAACCAACAAAAACCCATAAAAATCAGAAAAACAGAAAATACCAAAAAATAGTTTTCCTAGGCATGTCTTCTGGTATCGATAACATTTACGGTCCTAGAAATGTCATTCAATAATGACACGGGTCTTTAAATGAAGTTCGAGCAGAAGTTCAAAACATGCCTATATGGCTTGCTATTATTTCAGATACGCAACCCGTTTTTCAAAATGAGGAAAGCACGTCGCCAAAAAGACGGCTGTTCCTAACAACGGGTGATTAAGTTCTCCCGGGCATGGATTACTTTACATCCGTGCACCCTCGATCTAGTGCACGCTTCAGTGCATTATTTATGGTATAAGAAGAGAAGTCTTCTTTGTATACAAATAATTTTCCTTCTATGATTCTTCTGAAAATTATTTGTGAGACACATGGTGGTAACGTGTTGTTTGAAATTCTTTCAGACTTGGATTGTTCATAAAATTTGTCACTCAATCAATGACTACAGCTCGTTAACTCGAATACGGGTCATTGATTGAGGGGGAGAGTGATTTCAAATTTTATATCATCAAACGGGTTTCTTGGTTATCTCATAATTATTAGAAAAGGTTTTTGTAGTTAATGGGGTATTAGTTGAAGAGGAACTTACTAAGCTTTATCTCAAATGGTCAAATGTGTTAGTTGTTAGAAAGATTAGGGCATTATGTGCAATTTGCTTATAGTTTCCTAGCTTTATGTAACTAGAAGGTTCATTTGTGTCACTTTGGAATCCTCGTTTAATCCCCTAAATACTTTAAAACTCAAAATCTAAAAGAAGTTAGAAAACCCATTATGTTTGATGTTCTTGAATACTCCACAGGCATTTGTATGATCTGATTGAATGAGTTTCGAATGTTGATTGACTTTTGTTAGTCGATAGTTGTTTAATTGTTGTTGACGTATTGCTTGTGCACTCAGGATATGCTTAGGTATGTAGCTATCGTGTTAGAATCTTGTTTATAAGATCCTGAGTTGAATGTTGAAATATGATTGAATTGCCATGTTCATGATTGATTCTTGCTCTTCATGCTAGATAGCGGTTTGAAATATTTCCTGATTGTGGATTGATCATGACATGAATATGATTTTATGAGTAGGCAAACCGCTGCGTGGTAGCAGTTAATGTAGAGTTAATCTGTATGTATGCCCATCTTTGTGGATATTCCTATGCAGATTCCATTGCTGATGTAAATGTGCCTGCTCCCGCTCTAACCACTTGATCAGATATTCAAACTCCATTGACTGGCTCTGAATTTACCACCACAACAACATCGGCAGCAACAACAACATCAACAACACCTTCACCACCACCACCATCTTCACTTCAACAAAGCATTACTAATTCTGGTCTCGTCGAGTGGGGATCTACAATACTTGGGAAGTTTTGTTGGTGGATGGATAATTGATGTTGACTACTGACTCCCTCATATAAGCGAATGATCACATCATCTGTGCGTAAAGGTCAACATCATTTGTGTTGTAACAGTTATCTTGTACATCATAAGTAGTGAATATACAATTGTTGTTATGTGTCAGTGAATGATTGTTTTAATTCAAAATCTTTCAAACCTATCATACCTGACACTAACATTCTCCCTCATAGATTAAGGGGGAGCATTAGTATGTTCCATTATCAGCACATATTAAACCTGGCCACATTTTCTCCCATATTTTCTAAACTTATTTAAATCAATTGGGATCACAAATCTCAAAAGATTTGAAATTTCTGATCGGGGGAGAGATTGTGATTTAAATATGCTATCTGATATAAAAAATGTGATCCTTTGGACTCAAGTGTAGGCTCTCCCATATGTGCTAAACTCTTTCGTATATCGATGCACATATTGAGGGGGAGCAAATGATTTATGATGGCAATTGTGGAAGTATACCAAAGACCAACCATTTTATTTACTGCACTGGAGTTATAAGGATAGTAAGGTTAGGTATAGATTCATGTGGGGTTCATGAACTAACAATGGATGCTATGCATATCTACATGTTGGTTAAGAAGAAGTATCCACTAACAAAAACAACATTGGGAATGATGCTGGAAAGTAAACTTCAAATGGAGCATGACATGAATGAAAGCATGACAGATGAGCTTATTTGATTTATTATATGCTTGAAGAATGGCTGGTAAGGTGTTTGGAAGCATC
This sequence comes from Artemisia tridentata subsp. tridentata, assembly GCA_021014915.2. Classification (NCBI taxonomy): domain Eukaryota; kingdom Viridiplantae; phylum Streptophyta; class Magnoliopsida; order Asterales; family Asteraceae; genus Artemisia; species Artemisia tridentata. Next base: position 390,889,450 of record CP139507.1, read on the forward strand.
CTCCTAGTGAAGGTTCAAGCTTTGAATGAAACTTGATGATTTTAAGAGAAAATATCAAGTTTAGGGGAGGATTGTTGGGATTCAAAGACCAGTTACTGTTGTTGATGATTACTGCTGCCAATATGATTAAGACTGCTCAGGTACTCAAATGAAAATCTTCCAAGTATGTTTCTACTGCTGGTATAAATGTTAAGACTGCTAGTGTATTTTACTACTGCTGGTAATGCTGAAGAACTTCTAGGAAAATACACTAAGTAGTTAATGCTGCTAGAAGAAAAGTTAGTGCTGCTAGTACTAACTTACTACTGCTGAAGAATTAATGCTGCTAGAGTTAAAGATTAGTGTTGCTGGTTATTTATTAGTGCTGCTAAAGAGAGTAAGTCGGTTTATGTGTAAGATAAGTATAGTAATACCATGTAACACGTTTAGATAAATATAGAAAAGATCTATCTTATATAAAAAGTTATTGTAAGCCGACTAGGACTCCTTAGTCTATAAAAGGAGGTCCTAGGGCATTGTGTTACGTACACGTTTTTCATATAGATTCAAGGTTGTAAACCCTAATACTAGGAGAGTATTCGTATTATTCATTAATAATATTAAAGTTGTTTTGTTTATTAATCTTGTGTTCTAAATTGTTTTACTGTTACATTACAAGTTCTTCTTAAGGTTAAAGTATAGATTCCGCATAGACTTTCATATTCGTTTATGTTCGTTCATTAAGAGATTAAATGAACGTATATAGACAAAAGATATATACAACAAACTATTGTGTTTTCTGGAGCTAGAGTGACGATTGGTGACGACTTGAGTTTGGTCACTAAACAATTTTGTGACCAGCTTTTACACTGTTAGTGACGAAACCGTTTTTGTCACTAAAGGCCAATTTTCTTGTAGTGATACTACTAGCAGCATGCATCATGTCCCCGCATATATTTAGCTATACATATTTTCATATCTTAAAAAACCTTCTTCTGAGGGAAGACGAGTTGTGTCTATGGATGCAAAACTAAAAGGGAGCAACGTGACGCAAAGAACTATAAGGGGAGAAGGAGCGGCCAGCGGTTTGCCCATACCGCCGGTATGACCACTCCTTTGCCCATCGGTTTGGTTGATCGGTTTGGTGACCGGGTATTTTACCCGTTGATGAACCCGTTGTTTTGAACGTTAAAGGGTGTTTAATGTAACATTTATTTCTTTTGAAATTGTCAATATGGAGCGTTGGGCATTGATTTACTGGCCGGATTGTTTGGCCGGATCTTGGCTGTGATCTTGGCTGTGATCTTGGCTGTGATGTTGGCTGTGATCTTGGCTGTGATGTTTGGCTGTGATGTTTGGCCGGATCTTGGCTGTTAAAAAGATCTTGGTCGGATATTGAAAATTTGGCCGGAATTTTTTTATATATTATTAATTAGAGGCTGTGATGATATTTTTCTTATTGATCAAAATTGTGAAATTGGAACATGATTTAGAGATGATCTTGCATCTTGGCGGGGCAAATAAATTCAGAGGATGGTAAAATATTGCAACCTTTTGAATATTTGCAGCCATGGCTGATTTATCCGCATGTTCCCATCGTCTAAACAGATCTGAGCCTCAATTTTTTTTCTAATTAATGTTTGTGATTTTTTTTACACAACTTTTTTCCTAAAACATTTTGTGATTAGTTATAAATTGTGTAGTTTAATAGTTTAGGGGGAAAAATAAAAAATTTTGGAGGGCTGGAAAATAATGGGCGCGAGTGAAATTGGTTGGGAAGGCTGGAGGGTTGAGGTGAGTTGGCATAATGTTATTGGATAAATTTGGGAGGGTTGGATTTTTCAGAATTATCACTCCTTCTCCCCTAAACCACATGTTGCATAAATCTATAAATATTTTCGCAATCATGCTATGTGTACTTATTAATACCCGAGGGGAATATCACTATAATTAAAAAAATGAATACTGCAAAGATGAAGACTTAGGCTATGTTTGGCGTTGAATTTTTAAAAGCTTTTTTTGGCGATGAGTGGTGAGCAATGAGTTTTTTTAATTTTATTGTTCGTTTGGCGAAGGAGCGGTGAGCTTTGCGATTTTTTAGGAATGCTCATTTTTTCAATGCTTCTTTAAGAAGCTGTGAGCGGTGGGCTGTGAACTGTGACTACTGCTCACAGCTACTTTTACCAAACACACCCTTAAAGCATCACCAATGCATAAAGCTATTAAGGACTTTTTCTAAATAAAACATTAATTGCTTCATTTATTTTCATATACAAAAAGCTTTTTTTCAAAATCTCCTCCAATACTAAAAAGTCTTGCAATAGTTTTTTTTTTGTACCCCATTTAAATCTTCAATTTATGAAAATGTCTTTGTACGTTTCATGTCAAACGCTTGGCATACACCAAGTCATTTTCCAACAAGTCTTTGGTAAAGCTTTTCTTCATGCATTTAAATCATTCAAACAAGTACGGAGTAAAACAACTTGATTTTTGTCTCTTGGAATATTATTCAATACCAACTGTCCCATCTTATTTGACAAAATAAAATAGACATCAAGTTAAAGTACAGTAGAATATTTAACTACTTTAAATAAAATGTGATTACATTTACTAAATTTGTCGTATCAACATTTTCTGAAGCAGAAGTTAAACAAAAGCTTACTTAGGCTAGTAGCAGTGCACCGTTAAATATCGGTCGGTCAATACACTCGACCGACTTCAAAGTCGGTCACCCCAATGTGCATTGATGGTCAAATATCGGTCATGCAAGGTAGAAAACAACAATCGGTCGATTTTTTGACCGATTCTAACACACAAAATTCAACCGTTGCATAAAAAAAACAACTTTGGCATCACTGTGGCACTTTGGTCATGTCTGATCACCGGAGAGAGAAAGCTGACGTGCCAGCTAGTGACAACTAGCTTACTTAGGGACTCAGTTGTTATATTTGATCGCGTGTTATAGTTGTACACATACTTACACAGTATCAACAAATTCAACTTAAACGAAACAGTGGGCTTATTGTGGGACGTAGTTGTCTTCAAATAATGAACATGCTATTTTGCTTGTGAGGAAACATGATACCAACTTAAAAGTATCTCAATAATTTTCCAAAACAAATGAAATCTATAACTTCAAGGAAGATTCTTACCGGTTGCATGTGTTACTGTTGGACTGGACTGATTGGAGAAAGTGGAAACCTACAGATGTTTTTTTATACAAATTTTTGTTTTTCAGTGTGATTTTTCTAAAACATAGGAAAAGTGACGTTATTCAACATTGACAACCAACCACCCTTTGATAAAAGAATTGATTTGCACATATTTTGATACGCCTGCGCCTGGGCCAAAGCCCATTGCAGAGCGACCCAAGAGGGCCACGTCCAAGCCTGTATGGCATAAGGATTATGTCATTCAGTAAACTATCTTTATTTTATTTACTTGTTACGTTTGTGTTTTATTAGGAAAGTGTCTTTATATTAGGAGAAGTCTTGGACTACAAGTTGTCTTGTATTCGGTATAAATATACCGAACATTCATGAATGAATTAATAAGTTTTCAGTCAAATCATCTCTTCTCTTAACTCTAATTCTTAAGGAGCTTAGCACTCGCTAAAAGTAGTGCAATCTATCGATATAGCCTAATCGGGTTGTATCAACTGGTGCTTTCATTCTTATGGACGCAGACGAAATTCGGTTGCTGCTCAAGGAGCAGGCAACGGCTAATCAACAACAGGCCGACGCCCTTCAAGCTCAGCTTGCGGCGTTACAGTTAGAGTTACAGGCTACGAAGAATATGATCCAAACCCATCACGGGGGAGGAGGTAACATCGGGTCGATGTTGCCGCGTTCAATGCGGTTGGACGTTCTTAAATTCACAGGCACCGATCCAGAAAGCTGGATCTTTTCTATTACTGAGTATTTTTCTTTGCTAAATACTCCAATCGATCAGCGATTAAGGATTGTGGGATTCAACCTCGAAGGTGAGGCCGTGGAATGGTTTCGTTGGATGTCGCGGAATGGGTTGATCACCAACTAGGATGCGTTTGTGGAGAGTGTCAAGAATCGATTCGGACCTTCTAAATATGAGGATCCGCAAGGGGCTTTATCAAAATTATTACAAACTGGTACGGTCGCTCAATACCAAGGTGAGTTTGAAAAATTAATGAATCGGGTTACTGATATATCTGAGAATTTGCTTATCTCGTTTTATGTTTCTGGGCTTAAACCAAACCTACAACGGGAATTACTTGTTGCCAAACCCACGAACTTGGGAGATGCCTTTGCTTTAGCCAGGGTTACTGAGGCTCGTTTGGATGATCAGCGGGTACCCATTGTTGGCCAGACCTCGGGAGGAGGATTGCAACGGACCCACTCGTCGCGAATGTCAGCCACGGTATCTCCACAGACCACGGTGTCTCAATCGGGTAAACCCCCGTTGCTACCCACTACAACATCAGGTAGTACCAATGCTACTGTCAAACCATTAGCTATTAAATGGATTTTGCCCGCGGAACGCCAGGAACGACTTAGTAAGGGCTTATGTTTTAATTGTGATAATCGATGGGTACGGGGTCATAAATGTCCCGGTAAGTTTATGTTACTTATGACGGATGAGGATGTAGACGAGGAGCAGCCTCCGGACACGGAGCAAGAAGAGGCCCTAGAAAGCGGGGATATCTCGATGCTTAATTCTTTGGTTGGGCACGGAAGTCCTCGATCTCTTCAGTTATGGGGTACAATGGGTACTGGTAAGGTTCACATTTTAATTGATAACGGCAGTACTCACAATTTTGTTCAACCAGAAGTGGTCGAACGCATGAAGCTACCAGTCAAGAACACGAGACCCTTTAAAGTATACATTGGCAGTGGCGAAACCCTATTGTGTATAAACCTATGCGCTCAAATACCGCTTGAAATCCAGGGGTTGCGCATAAAGGTGGACTTGTATGTGCTTCCGATGAAAGGGCCAGATATTGTGCTTGGTATTCAGTGGTTGCAACAACTAGGTAGGGTAACGCACGATTATTCTCAGCAGACAATGGAATTTACTTGGTTGGATCATGGTTATAAATTGCAAGGGGACGACTCGCTGCGGATGAAACAAATTAGCTTACGCCATATGCGGGGATTATTAGAGGCCGATGATGTTTATGGGGTATATGAGCTGTATAATTTGACTTCCAAAGAGAGTGACCAAGGAGCTACACTCGCGGCAGAAGTAGCAGTACAACCGGAGCTCGTGCAACTCTTACACCGCTTTGAATCACTCTTTCAGGTACCCACTACTCTTCCACCCCATCGTAGCATTGACCATCGAATTCATTTATATCCAAATACAAAACCTGTGAATGTGCGGCCTTATCGTTATCCCCATTATCAAAAAGGGGAAATGGAGAAACTCGTGAATGAGATGTTAACTCAGGGAATTATACGAGTTAGTCACAGCCCTTTCTCATCCCCCGTGTTATTAGTGAAAAAGAAGGACGGCAGTTATCGCTTTTGTGTGGATTATAGGGCCTTGAATGAGGTCACGATCAAAGATAAGTTTCCGATTCCTACGGCAGATGAGATGTTTGATGAGCTAGGGGGTGCCGTTATTTTCACTAAACTTGATTTGCGTGCGGGGTATCATCAAATACGGGTACATGAGCGGGATGTGTACAAAACGGCCTTTCGAACGCATGACGGTCACTATGAATTTTTGGTAATGCCGTTTGGACTTACCAATGCTCCATCTACTTTTCAAGCCACCATGAATCGGTTATTCTCTCCTTACTTACGCAAATTTGTGATTGTTTTCTTTGATGATATCCTAGTATATAGTGCCACTCTCACCGCCCATCTAGAACATCTGCAATGTGTTTTTAAGTGTTTACAGGAACATCACTTTTATGTTAAGCAATCAAAGTGCGTGTTTGGAGCTTTATCCCTTGAGTATTTGGGGCATATTATTTCAAAACAAGGCGTGGAGATGGACCCGAAAAAGGTAGATGCGGTAAGGAATTGGCCCGTACCTACGAACCAATGGCAAGTGCGGGGATTTTTGGGACTTGCAAGTTATTATAGGCGTTTTATTAAAGATTATGCTACGATTGCTGCTCCCTTGACTAGTTTGCTTCAGAAACACGGATTCCAGTGGGGGGCGTTGGAAAATAAGGTTTTTGAAGACCTTAAGACGCGAATGTCTAGTGCACCAATATTAGGTCTTCCAAATTTTGATGAAATGTTTGTGGTAGAAACCGATGCATCGGATGTGGGAATAGGTGCCGTATTGTTGCAAAAAGGACAACCCTTAAGCTATTTCAGCCGCAAGTTGGGTCCGCGTATGCGAATAACTGCCACCTATCAAAAGGAACTATTTGCCATTGTCGAATCCGTTTATAAATGGCGACAATATTTCCTGGTGCGCCGTTTTACTATACGCACAGATCACAGGAGTCTCAAAGAACTCATGCAACAAGTTATCCAAACACCCCTTCAACAAAAATATGTGCGAAAGCTTATGGGTTTTGATTTTGTTATTGAATACAAACCAGGGGCTACTAATCTGGTTGCTGATGCATTATCCCGTATGTATGAGGAGGAAGATAACGTCATGGCTACGTTTATGACTTTAAGTCAGCCATTGCCTGGTTTGATAAGTGACTTACAGAAAGAGAATGAAACAATGGACGAGTTACAGCAATTCATCAAAAACTAGATAGCGATGAGCCGATGGAGGGGTTTCGACGAGAGCAGGGTATGTTAGTGTTTCATGATCGTTACTATATTGGGACAAAATCTAAACTTAAGGAGTTATTATTGTCGGAATTTCACAACACTCCAATGGCGGGGCATAGTGGTGTTAAAAAGATGTTGGTTGGGTTATCCGCATTGTTTTACTGGAAGGGTATGCGTAAGTCAGTTGAAGATTTTATTGGTAAGTGCCTCGTTTGTCAACAGACTAAATATTCTACGCAAGCTCCGGTGGGATTACTACAACCCTTGCCGACTCCGTCTAGAGTTTGGGAAGATGTGTCAATGGATTTTATTACCGGATTACCATCTTACAAGGGATTGTCCGTGATTTTTGTAGTAGTGGATCGGTTCACTAAGTATGCTCACTTCGGGCCACTACCTGCTAGTTTCAACGCACCACAGGTTGTCGAAATTTTTATTGATATGGTGGTCAAGCACCATGGGATTCCTAAAACTATCGTATCTGATCGTGATCCCATCTTTGTTAGCAAGTTTTGGAGGCAGTTGTTCGACGCCAGTGGGACTAAATTAAAGCATAGCACGGCCTATCATCCCCAGACGGATGGGCAGACGGAAGTTGTTAACCGTGGGCTTGAGCAATATTTGAGGGCTATGGTATCGGACCGACCTCAACACTGGGTGCGTTTGTTACCATGGGCTGAATATAGCTACAATGCTAGTTTCCATAGTAGCATAGGAATGACGCCTTACCAGGCCGTCTATGGGTGTGTTCCTCCTGCAATTCTTCCTTACCCACTCGGGTCGTCCAAGGTCGCGGCTGTGGAAGAATCATTAGTTGAGCGTGACACCTTGTTACGTCAGCTTAAGCACAATCTGTTAGTCACTAAACACTGCATGGAAATGCAAGCTAATCGGAAACGGCGGGATGTCGAGTTCAATACCGGGACATGGTGCTTGTTAAACTGCAACCGTATCGCCAGGTTACTTTGGCGAAGCGTCACTCCAACAAATTGGCTAAAAGGTATTATGGACCATTCAAGGTGTTGGAGCGTGTGGGCAAGGTGGCTTATCGACTTGCTCTACCAGATTCAAGTAAGATCCACCCCGTATTTCATGTGTCATTACTCAAACCATTTTCAGGAACGGGTCAGGAACATATTGCGGACTTGCCCGAGGATGAACATGAGGGGCAGCCCGTGGAGCAGCCATTGGCAATTTGTGATAACCGAATCATTTTGCAGAAAGGCATACCGGTTCGGCAAGTGTTGGTGCAGTGGAGCGGTAGATCACCTGAAGAGGCGACATGGGAATGGTTGTCGGAGTTCAAGACTGCTTATCCATCTTACCACCTTGAGGACAAGGTGATTTTCGAAGGCGAGGGGAATGATACGCCTGCGCCTGGGCCAAAGCCCATTGCAGAGCGACCCAAGAGGGCCACGTCCAAGCCTGTATGGCATAAGGATTATGTCATTCAGTAAACTATCTTTTTTTTTATTTACTTGCTACGTTTGTGTTTTATTAGGAAAGTGTCTTTATATTAGGAGAAGTCTTGTACTACAAGTTGTCTTGTATTCGGTATAAATGTACCGAACATTCATGAATGAATTAATAAGTTTTCAGTCAAATCATTTCTTCTCTTAACCCTAATTCTTAAGGAGCTTAGCACTCGCTAAAAGTAGTGCAATCGATCGATATAGCCTAATCGGGTTGTATCATATTTGGTACTAATTGAGACATTTCATTCTATCCATTAGATACATGTACGTTCAAAAAAAAATTAGATACATGTAAAGTGTTGATATACTCCTTTAACCTGTGATACATTTGAGTGTGCAAATAAAAAGTTTGAATATACAAATCATCACTCATTTGATAAAATTGTTGGATTTAACCTCTGGATCAATAGGGTGAAAGGACTTTGTTCTAAAAGTCAAATTCAAAGTCAAATCTAGATCTCAAAAGACAAAACCAACAATTACCAGCAAACTTCGGATTAGAGTATTTGTCGACCTCCATTTTCAGTTGTTGTGAAATGTCAAAGAATTGTTCATGACTGATTGTAAAATAAATTGCACAACCAGGCCTTCGATGATGATCAAAGAATTTATGGGGTATTGAGGTTGCGCCAAACTTGTTCTTAACCTGAAATAAGAAATACTAAGACACTACGTTAAGTAATTGCGCAGGGGTTGGACCCTGCGAACCACCTCCGGCGTGCGAATAAGTATGTGTTATGATAAGTTGGTAGTAAATTGAGAGAGTCGAGTTAGCATACCATTGTTCTTGCCCGTCTAAGCTATTTATAGGGGAGGAAATAAGCCTTAGAGAGCTCTTGCACATAATTCGGAGATCATGGGGGCGTCCCATGATTTGTGGTAACCGCTAGGGCTTTGTGACCCATGATCTCATTCTTGGCGGGAAAGCCTAAGGGAAGAGGGAACGTGGGTGTGACCAGGTCAAGATGGTTCTCCGTTCTAGTTCCTTCGAAGGAGATATCCCGAAGGGCTTAGGGCTTCGATTGGCGGATTCTCACTTAGTAACCACTTCATAGATGAATGGTTTTACGGCAATAAAACGTTTTAGGAGATTGACCTGGGCCTTCGAAGAGAAGGCTTCGTACAGGCTCGAAGGGGTGTCCTTCGACCCGTTCGGAGGGTACATCATCAAGCCCCCCAGTCGAAAGTGATATATACGTACGAGTATATATTGCTTACGACTCAAAAATCAACGTACACCCTACCCTCTTCGTCACAAAATCGGACGAAAAAAAGATAAGTGCTTAAACAAACTGCGCAATAAATGTGTTTAATGAGTATCTAACTACCGCACCCTAGGCTATATCAGCTAGGATTTCGGTAACCACAAACGTCCTTTCAAAAATTTAAAAATTGAATGAAGTCCGTGTATGGATCAAATTATGATTGCACGTGGATGGTTAGGATAAGAACTACGAGAGATATATATATAAACCCTTCATAATCCTAAACCTAGATTGTTTTTCTCTTGCGCCCAAAATACACATACACAACATTGTGCTTCGTGCTTTGTTTGAGCTTTAAAGGTAATTTTCCTTCACCAATTTTTTGACTTCTTGCTGTCATTGTTCAAGTTCAAGATGAGTATGGCAGCCAAAAGAATTATCAGGCAACAAAAATGTACCCTATCAGAACAAGCGTTATCGAAATTTCTTGATAAATACCCTATACCCAAGGAGTTTAGGGTGATGCTTCCAAGCGAAACCCAAAATATCTTTGACGCTCCAGTATGTGGGGCTTTATGTGCATGCATTTACAGAATCCAACTTTAGGATTCTGATCCATCCCCTAATCCTAGAGTTTTTACAATATTACCAAGTACATATTTTCAGGTTGAATCCTTTTGGCTTAGCCAAGTTGACCACCTACACTGTTATATGTAAAGCTTATGGCTATGAGCCGACACTGATTATGCTTAGAGGCTTTATTAATCTTTGTCCTGGTGGTGATTGGATAACCTTGGCCAAGAGAAGCGAGCATGATGTGCCTTGCTTAATAACTAAACCCTTTGCCAATATAAGAAACTGGAAAGGTCTGTTTTTCTATGTACAAAACACAATCATACCTCCCGAATATCCAGCCTTGTTGGATAAAGCATTACGGTTTGACGAGAAACGCTTTGATGACCCTTTGCCATACCACATAAGAAGCAATCCCCTTTACCAGTGTCTTGCACGCCATCCATTTGATGTTCAAACGTTTCCTGAGCTGATTCTGTACATGGCGGGCATTGTTGATCGTTGGGAAGGCTCTCCGTTGAAACCTGAGATAATATGTGAAGGAGAAAGTATGTATATTCCTATTTAAATAAAATAAATAACTTATCTGCTGATATTTATCTTTTCTCCTTTGTTGTTGCAGGAATGGCGTTCAGAAATTTCGTTGTAGCCCGTGGTACCAGAGAGGTCAGTTTCATCCCCCAAGATCCAAAGAATGTGAGCTACGGAGTAGGCTCTCCGTCGATGTCAGTCAACAATAACGAGACTCCGCATCTTGTGGAGAATGTAGCAGATTCTGATGATCCCCTTTCCAAGGGTGATCAGGCAACGATCGTAGGGTCTTCCGGTATGTCATACAAGAAGAAGAGTAGGAAAGGAAGAATTACTATGTCTGTGAAAGCTCCTTTGAAAATGAAATTATCCCTGCCAACCCCTCCGACAATAACGGTGAAACCCAAAGGCTCCCATGCTAAAACCTTTTTACCTACCACCCTAAAGATCCCTGAAGATGATACTCCTAGTAAGTGGAAATATTTCATGCATAATGAACATTACTCCTCATATAGTTGATTGTCCTATCTTTCGCAGGTCTGCCTGACATAAAGGAGCTTCCGAATGCCCTTGCGTGTCACCAGTTGGTTGAAAAGATGACACCTGCCAGTTGGAGAGGGATTTTGGATAACATGTCCATGGAGGAGCTTTGTAACTTTCATTCCAAGAGTTATACTAGACAAGTTGTTTTAGACAATCATCTCAATTCTCGAACGAGGGAACTGGTTCAGACAGTGGTGGCTGTGAGAGAGAAGATGGATGCCATCTTAGCCAAAGAAAAGAATAGGGATCATGAGTATGCTGAGTTGGAAGCCAAGTGTAAAGAAGCAATGGAGGATTTGGAGAAGAATCCTATTGTCCAAGACATGCGAGCAAAATCGATAGCCTCAAAGGACAATTGAGGGAATCTCAAGCAGAATGTGGCAGATTGAGGGTGGAGGAGGCTAAGGTGTCCGGTTATAGAGCGCAAATTACTACACTCGAGTCCACATGTGCAGGTCTCGAAGCCGAAAGGGCTAGGTTGGTTGAGCAGGAGATCAAGCTTTGTGAGGAGATGGATGGACTAAAACTCCAATGCAAGAACTTGAAGAAGGACAGAGTTGAGGTGGTGTCGAAGGTTGTTCCTTATGTTGCAATGGAATTGTACCACAGTGATTAGGTGGGGGAGATCATTGGGAGGCTGGTGAACGCGGCCATTTTCTATGGTACATGTACAACGTTGGAAGAAATTGCCCAGACCAAGAAACCTGGGGTCTTGTCGGAGGTACCTTACTACCGCCCAAATTCTGAGCAAGAGTATAATGATGCTGCCAATGCGTTCACTTCAGCGGAGTACCCCTTTCTCATAGAAGTAACAAAGGATCCCTTAGCACCAATAGAAGATCTCCTCTCAAAAAAGCCTCAAAAAATTCAGCCTCCGACTCCAACCAGGAAGACTGCCTCTGCCAAACCTCTATCTACACCACATTAAGAGGATCCAGTCCTTGAAAAATGTATGAAGGCTGCCGTGTTGGCAGTAATTTGGCCCCCAGGGTGGTATGTACCCTTTGGATAATTTATCATGATGCTTTAATAGGCATGTGCCTATAAACAATTTATCTTTGCTTCATTCTGGGCTTCGACCCATGCTTCAGACAATTGCTTGGGTATTTTTTGTTGGCTTTGACCACGTTTAGTCTTAGTAATGCCAGTTAGGGGACAATATCCCTCCTTGAATGTCATTCTTTTCTTCTCTTACGCTTACAATAAACGTACACATACAACCTAAGGCTATAACCTTATTGCGTGTATTTTGGACCAAGATTTTTAGCAATCGAATAATTTTATTGCGACAGAGGGTTGCGACCCACTCCGTCTTTATCCTTAAGATACAAAGGGCTTAGAATACCCTAAGACTTTATAGGAAAGTTAATGTGAATTATAATGGATGTTATTTGTATACAAGACATGTGTCCTGATTCATCCTTCGACATTGAAACTTGTAAAGTACTTGGCTGAATAAATCTTTGTTGTAAAGAACGAAACAAGAGATTTGAGGGAAATGTGTTATATCATTAATTGGGCAGGGAGGATTACATCATTTTAAGAAATGAACACTAAGACACCTACCATTAATGCTTCTTTCCCCAAGTGAGAAGAATGCGTTACATGAATTTGAAAAAAAAACTAAGTGCTTTATAAATAGTAAGCCTTATATGTAAAACTTACGAAGATTGGTACCATTCCAAGTTCTATCCATGACCTCTCCCTTAAGCGTTGCGAGCTTGTAGGCTCCGTTGCCGTAGGCTTCCGATATGACGTAGGGTCCTTCCCATGTGGGCCCTAGCTTTCCTTCGTACTCAGCATTGCTTGCACTGTTTAACCGAAGGACATATTCACCCGGCTTGCATGTGGAGGGTCGAACTCGGTTGTTGTAGTACTTTTCAAACTTCTGTTTATAGATAGCCTCTCTGATTGAGGCTATTTCTCTTCTTTCTTCAAGAAGATCAAGGTTTTCCCGAAGCCTTTCGTCATTTGTCTTTTCTTCAAAGTTCACAATGCGTTATGTTTCGATGCTTATTTCGGAGGGTATAACAGCCTCCGTTCCATAAGTAAGGCTAAAAGGAGTTTCCCCATGGCTTGACTTGGGGTGCGTCCTATGCGCCCACAAAACTTGGGGTAGTTCGTCTACCCACCCATGATGGCTTCGTCCTAACCTCTTCTCGATTCTGTTAACTATATCCCTATTGGTGACTTCAACTTGCTCGTTACCCTGAGGATGGTACACGGAAGTGAATGACTGTTTGATCTTTAGGCCCTCGCAGAAGATCGGGAACACTCCTTCAGCGAATTGCTTTCCATTGTCAGAGATGATAATGTGAGGAACCCCAAATCGACAGATTATGTGTTCCCACACGAATTTTTCCATATGCCTTCATGTTACTGATGCCAAAGGCTTGGCTTCCACCCATTTGGTGAAGTAATCTATGGCTACGACCAATAATTTTACCCCTCCTGGAGCTACTGGTAAGGGTCTGACTATATCGATTCCCCACTGGCAGAAAGGCCATGCTGAAGTGACAGAGGTCATGTCTTGCTTAGGCAGTCTTGGAACTTTGGAGTGGATCTGACATGCTTCACATTTTTGTATTATCTCTATCGCGTCCCTGTGCATGGACGGCCAATAATACCCAAGCTTCATTATTTTCGAGACAACGGAGCGAGGGCCTGCGTGCAAACCGCAGGATCCTTCATGTACCTCGTAGATGATGTTCGAGGCTTGCTTTGGTCCCACACAACGAAGCCATGGAGATAAGAAAGACCTCCTATAGAGATTATCCCCAATAAGTCTATATTGGGGAGCCTTGACCCTGACTTTTCGTGCTAGCTTTGGATCTTCTGGCAGAATACCACTTATCGGAGTCATCCAATTGGAGCCTTCTTCAAGTATGACGTCAGACACTTCGCCTCGTTTGATTGACCTATCGGCCAATACTTCCACTAAAACCTCCTTTGTTAGGTGAGCAAATGCCATCGAAGCCAGCTTGCTTAAGGCATCTGCTTTCTTGTTTTGGTTTCTGCGAACATGTGCTATATCATAGGACTCGAACTCGTGAAGAAGTTCTTTAGCTTTATCCAAATACTGTTTGATGGTGGGCTGCCTTGCTTCGTAAGAGCCTTTGATTTGGTTGGCGACTAGCTGTGAGTCCACAAAAATGGAGAGGTCACGAACCTCCATGTCCTTTGCAAGTCGGAGGCCAACTAGCAAAGCTTCATTCTCAGCTTCATTGTTTGTAGCCTCGAACTCAAAACGTAATGCATAAGTGTACTCCTTTCCCTCCGGACTGACCAACATTAGACCTGCTCCAGAACCATCGGAGCTTGAGGCTCCGTCTGTGTACAATTTCCACCCCTCCTTCGTCTTTGGGGGCTTTTCCTTTGGGATTTCCTTGTCTTGACTAGGTCCGGAAGGTGTTTCAGCAAGAAAGTCTGCAAGTATCTGACCTTTGATGGAGTTTCGACCCTTGAACTCTATCTCATGTTCTCCCAGTTCGATAGCCCATTTGGCTACCCTGCCTGATTTCTCAGGCTTTAACAGTATCTGCTTAATCGGCTTGTCAGTCAATACCATAATGGGATGAGCTTGAAAGTACCTTCGAAGGCGCCTCGCAGCGTAAACCAAGGCTAGGATTAGCTTTTCCAACTCCGGATAATTTAATTCAGCTCCTTGCAGGACCCTGCTAACGAAGTAGATCGGGACTTGCTTCTTATCCCTTTCCGCCAAGAGAACGGCACTGATGCTTTCGAAGGATGCCGCAATGTACATGAATAACACTTCGCCTCTGATTGGGGCTGTAAGTGTTGGTAAAATTTCCATGAACTCTTTCAGCTTCTGAAAAGCGGCTTCTGCCTCACAACTCCATTGAAAAGTCTTCTTATCTGTACATCCTTTGAGTGTTTTGAAAAATGGCAAAGATCGATCCACACCTTTCGACAGGAACCTGCTAAGTGCTGCGAGCTTCCCGTTTAGGCTTTGTACCTCTTTCAATGACTTCGGAGCTTGTAGATCAGTGATGGCTTTGACCTTCGAAGGGTTAGCCTTAATCCCTTGCTTTGTTATCAGATGTCCCAAGAATTGTCCTTCTTCCATGCCAAAGGAACACTTCTTAGGGTTAAGCTTCATGTTGATTGCCCTCAATTGATCGAAGGTTTCTTAAATTTCGGAGAGTAGGTCTTCCTCAGTCCTACTTTTTATTACCATATCATCAACGTAGGCTTCCAAGTTCCTCCCTATCTGCTTGTGGAAGGCTTTGTCTACCAACCGTTGATAAGTTACCCCTGCGTTCTTTAGACCGAAGGGCATTTTCTTGTAGCAATAGACACCCTTTCCTGTGTAGAAGGTTGTCTTCTCCTCATCTTCCTCCGCCATTTGTATTTGGTGATACCCTTTGTAGGCATCCAAAAAGCATTTCAAACGGAACTCCGAGAGGGATTCAACTTTTCAATCAATTTCTGGCAGAGGGTAGCAGTCCTTTGGGCAAGCTTTGTTGATGTCGGTGAAGTCAACACACATTCGCCACCCTCCGTCACTCTTTTTTACCATAACTGGATTAGCTACCCAGGTTTTGTATTTTACTTCTCTAAGTATTCCTGGTCGTACAAGTTCGTCCACCTCTTTGCAAGCGGTTGCGTTCCTTTCAGGTGCTAGGCTTCGTCACTTTTGCTTAATTGGTTCAATGTGTTTGAACTCATTAAGCTTATGCTCCGTGCCGAAGGGCTTGCCATCGATCATAAGAGTCCTGGGGACCCCTGTCATGTCTGAGTACGTCCATGCGAAGACATCTTTGTTTGCTTTGAGTAGCTTCTCCAGATCTGCCTTGAAGTTGGCAGGGAGTTGCTTTTCGATTACCACCGTTTGTTTTGGATAGAGCTCATTTACCACAATGCGTTCTTCGGCATCTGTACAACTTAGAATGGCCTTCGGAGGCTTCTCCGGACTTTCTTTGATCTTTTTGCCAGCGTCTCCTGCCTTTCCCTGGTTATAACTAGAAAATACGGTTCCTATCCCATAAGTGTATGGAATTTTACCGCTGCGTGTATGGTGGAGACTACAATACCCATCTTTTGCATGGCGGTCCTTCCTATCAACAAATTGTAGGGAGAGCCGGACCTTACGATAGCGAATGTGAGTGTTTCTGTCCTTGCGAGCTTGCCTTCCCCAATTGTTATATCCAATGGTACTTCTCCCAGAGGCCACGAATGCTCACCAGAGAATCCTACCAAAGGTATCTTCAAATCAACCCTTTGCGACCTGATCGAAGGCTTGAGCTTAAGGAAACAATGCTCGTATATGATTTCGCAGGAGCTTCCGCAGTCCATGTAGGCTTTGTTCACTTCTCGGTTGGAAATTAAGACTTTGATGACCACTGGATCATTCGAAGGGACTTGGCCTGTTATAGGGGGAAATGTCACCTCCCCTACTTCGTTTACCTCCTTCTCCGTCACCTTTATTTTTAGATTGGCTTCGCCCCAACGAACCATGAGTATTGGGGCTTCGAGAGGAGTAGTATCTTTAGCCAATTAAGTGTCGAACATTTTTTCCTTGCCCTTCTTTATACCTGATGCGTGGTTTTGCAACCTTACAACAGGTTTTACCTCTCAAGAGGCTTACAACCCCACCAGGCAGTGTATCTGACCGATGTAGTATAGTGTAGTGGTAAGTACGGGGGATTGATCGTTCAACTCAAAGAATAGTGTTCGTTAGGATTGAAATTATTCTAACTAGGTCTAGAGGTGATGGATGATTCTTTTTTGTATTTTTATATTTTATGGAAAGCAAGTAAAAATATCGTGTTTTGGAAGAAGGGGCGGAATTAGTTGCTAATCAACTAACCCAAAAGCTACTAACTAAGGGGCTGTTTCTTTTTTTTCCTGTTTCTAGTTAGGTCCTGTGTGGATATATGTGTACTGTTTCTAGTTAGGTCCTGTGTGGATATATGTTGTTTCTTTTTTATGCTTAATTGACCATCTTAATACGAGTTTTTTCCCGAACTAGTGTAGGTGGAAAAAATTTATAAAAATTCGAAAAATTTATGAAAATTCGAAAAAATTTATAAAAATCTTAAAAAAATTCGAAAATTTTTAAAAATTCAAAAAATTTATAAAAATTAAAAAAATTCAAAATTTTATAAAAAATTATAAAAATTCGAAAAAACTTATTAAAATTTTTAAAAAATTCAAAAAATTTATTAAAATTTATAATTTTTTTAAAATTCAAAAAATTTGTAAAAATTTATAATTTTTTAAAAATTCAAAAAAATTATAAAAATTCAAAAAATTCGAAAATTTTATAAAAAATTATAAAAATTTTTAAAAAATTCAAAAAATTTATAAAAATTTATAATTTTTTAAAAATTCAAAAAATTTGTAAAAATTTATAATTTTTTAAAAATTCAAAAAAAAATTATAAAAATTCGAAAAAAAATTTAATAAATTCAAATTTTTTATAAGTTTTTTTGAATTTTTATAAATTTTTATAAAATTTTTGAATTTTTTGAATTTTTATAAATTTTTTGAATTTTTATAAATTTTTTATAAAATTTTCAAATTTTTTGATTTTTTATCAATTTTTCGAATTTTTATAAATTTTTTTGAATTTTTATAAATTTTTTCAATTTTTATAAATTTTTTGAATTTTTATAAATTTTTTATAAAATTTTCGAATTTTTTGATTTTTTATCAATTTTTCGAATTTTTATAAATTTTTTTGAATTTTTATAAATTTTTTGAATTTTTATAAATTTTTTCAATTTTTATAATTTTTTTGTATTTTTAAAATTTTTTGAATTTTTTTAAAATTTTTATAAATTTTTTCGAATTTTCATAAATTTTTCGAATTTTTATAAATTTTTCGAATTTTTAAATTTTTTTTGAATTTTTATAAATTTTTTCGAAGTTTTCTAAATTTTTCGAATTTATTTTTTCCACCTACACTAGTTCGGAAAAAAAATCGTATTAAGACGTACTGAATAGAAACAGTATCAAATTTTGCCCCCTTCCACATTAAGGATTCTCTTTTGCAATAAGTTAAAAAGAAACACCAAAGTTTCCTGTTTTTAGCCAGTTTTGTTACCAAACAGGACATTAAGTTGAAAGTAAACGGCCCCAAAAGCTACTAATTAAACTAATATGCAAGAAAAGTAAACTAGGGTTCTACAAGGGAAGTGAAGCATGTCTACCTATGATATGTTACTCCTTGCTAGCTATCCAATTCTACCTATTGAATTGTCACACCTTGTTTTAATTGACGGGTTGTATTCCTTAATACCAATCGTGGGGTGGCGTACGTACTTCCCCAACTCTATAAGCTCCTACTTCACTCCTATGTCGAGCCGGCTAAGAAGCTCCTAACATGGGATCACTAGAATTCGCTCATGCATTAAATACAACCAAATAAACCTAGTACGCATTGGTTCATGTTTCTTAAGACGTTCAAGCAAGTTACCGTATAGGAGGTTAGCCAGTTTTCTTAAGCCTAACATCGATATCACCCAATCAAACAAGAGACAATAGGAAACAAGAATTATAAACTAAACCAACTAGATCTATTGAAGTTGTCACGCCCTAATTGATGGAGATGGACACACACATCAACAAGAAATCAATAAGATCTAATTAGTTATACACAAGTTTCACACAATCATAAGTAGACACAAGGTGATTTAGCCAAGCATAATTAATGAAGAGCAATCAACAATAATCATAATTGAAGACATAACATAAGATTGAATCGATAAACAAACCATTACAAGATGTTTATGGCATGATTAGGACCCTCTAAGTTGCTGGAAAAACACCTACCTAAACCCTAGAATCGGACTTAGGGTTTAGGGCTTACAAATAATGAAGTTGTGAAGTTATATTTATAGGCATTTTTCTGTCGGCCCGATATGACGGCGTCAGACTTACACGTGACGCCGTCACGTCCAATTTTTCACCAAATTGTAGATCTTTTCGTCCCGATCGCGTGGCCTTTTGAATCACCTAAATCCGAGTTCGTATGAGGATTTTATGGCCAAAACAGTAACAGCTACCGCGCGCGCAAGTTGTGACTAGTTAACACGTGATGGCCTTCTTGACGCCGTCTCCCTTTAAACCTCCAAAATCCGTTCTGGCCTATCAGAAGCTGACGCCGTCAAGGTTAAGGGTGACGCCGTCATTCTTCAGCTTAAACCGTGACGACCTTGATCACTCCAAAGGGTGACGCCGTCAGAATTCCAATGCAAATCTCACTGGCTTATCATGTGTATTTTTCATATCCACCACTTTTGCCAAGCCGTGACGCCGTCAAGAGCAAGTCTTGACGCCGTCACATGTACTTTCCAGCATATTTTTGAGACTTTGTCGTTTTCTTCACTTTTATGCTCCAAAAACGTCCAAAATGCTTCATTTTCCAGATTTCTTCTCCAAAGTACCTAAAATGACAAAAGGAACGATTTAGGGCAATATTTGATCAAATAAATACGATTTAGGGCTTAAATGACCCCCTAAAAGCGGTACACTTTTCGCTTCATCAATACCCTTCACCAAATGTGCCAATTGCCCGGACTTTACAGCTTCTTCTATCTGTTTCTTTAGCTCCCTGCAACTGTTCGTATCATGACCGTAGTCTTCATGAAAGTGACAATACTTGCTTGTATCCCTATTTTTACCCTTGTTTGTCATGCGAGGGGGTGCTTCGAAAGCTTTAGCAGCCCTCTCTGTTGCAAGTATTTCCTTTGGAGACTTAATTAGGCTTCCTAGCAAACCGTGGTTGGGACCTTTGTTGTACGGAGAAAACCTGTCTCTGTTTTTGTTCTTGTTCTTTGACCCTTCTCACGTAGAATGCTTCGAAAACTTTTCTTTGTCGATCGGAGCACCATTAGTAGACACTTCCTTTGCTTCAATCCAAGTATATGTCTTTTCCATTAACCCCTTGTAAGTTTTCGGAAGGTCAGTGGACAAGAATTCCACCAAACTTTGATTTCGCAGGCCATGTACGAAGCTAGAGATTCGCTGATCTTCATGTAGACCCAAAATCTGCAGAGTTTCATTGGTGTACCTGGTGACGAAAGCCCTTGTGCATTCGTTCTCCTTTTGTTTAATGTTGTGCACTGTTAGATGGGTCCTTGTGAACTTCTTTTGCTGACTGAAGTGTGATCGAAACTTAGCCTTGAGATCGTCGAGGTTGACAATGCTGCCAGGCTTTTTGCCCATTTCACCAAATACGGGCAGAATCCCGTAGGGTGTATGTAAACATGTGACAGGCCACAGGCATGACCCACTTTTTCATCTTAATGGCCCCTTCGAACAAATGTAAGAAATTGTCTGGATCCCCCTTCCCATCATAATTCCCAATATGCGAAGGCATTTTCAACCCATCAGGCAATGGGTAGTCTTCTATCCACCTAACGAAGGGTGTAGCCGAACCCATGGGGTCCGAATATAGGCAATTATAGGGTGGTGCATACATAGGAACAACATTATACGGATTATGGTTTGGGGGTACTCCCATAGGAGTTTGGCTAGGGTAGGACTGATAAGATGTGTTCATGCCGAACGGATAACCGTTTCCCATGGCATACGGAGGGTATACCGTAGGAGGTCCAAAGGGTATGCTCCGATAAGGTTGAGGGAGACCTGGGTTATTAGGCTGCCCATTTACTAGAGGATATATAAACCTTGAGGATAAGACTGAGTTTGGAACGAGGGGTACATACCATTGGGAGGAAGGTTTCCTCCTGATGCGTGGTTTTGCAACCTTACAACAGGTTTTACCTCTCGAGGGATCTCAAGAGGCTTACAACCCCACCAGGAGTGTACCTGACCGATGTAGTATAGTGTAGTGGTAAGTACGGGGGATTGATCGTTCTCCACAGGGAATAGTGTTCGTTAGGTATGAAAGACTACTCTAATAGGTCTAAGGGTTGAGGAAGATTTTTTTTTTGTGTTTTTATATTTTTTTATGAAAGCAAGTAAAATCTCGGGTTTGAAGGAGTGGGCGGAATTAGTTGCTAGTCAACTAACCCAAATTACTACGAATGCAAATAAAATAAAATAACAAAAATGAAAAATGTTGGAGAAGACTTAAGTGTAGAGAAATGTGTTTACTTAGATTTCCTTACTCCCTAACTATCTTTTACCGGTTGATTAGTGTGTATTAGTCGCGTGGATGACGGGTGTATTCCTTAATACCAATCGTGGGGTGGCGTACGTACTTCCCCAACTCTACAAGCTCCTACTTCACTCCTATGTCGAGCCGGCTAGGAAGCTCCTAACATGGGATCACTAGAATTCGCTTGTGCATTAAATACAACCATAAAAACCTTTAGTACGCATTTGGTTCATGTTTCTTAAGACGTTCAAGCAAGTTACCGAATAGGAAGTTAGCCAGTTTTCTTAAGCCTAACATAGATAAACAATCATCCAATACAACTAATAACACACTAATAACCAATAATCAATAGCTAAGTTTCATTAGATCTAAGCAAACACAAGATAAATCTAGCCTAACATGTTAAACAAAAGACAAGAACAAGATAGAATCAAACAACACATAGACATATTGAATGATTAATTGAAAACTTATCTTTCAATGTAACATGGAAGATCTCAAGGCAAAAAGCCTTGAAAAAGATGCTAAAATCGTCTTAGGGTTTTCTCCCAAAAATTCCACACTAAGCTCTCTCTAATGACAAAAAATTAGAAAACTATATATATATTTTTACATCTGACGGCGTCACCTTATGGAGTGTGACGCCGTCACCTCGCCGCTTTTAGGGTTCCCGGATGACCTTCTTGACGCCGTCCCTCTTTAGCTCTCCAAAATCCGTTCTGGCTTATCAAGGCTTGACGCCGTCAGCTCTTGAACGTGACGCCGTCCCTCTTTGATTTAAGCCGTGACGCCCTTGATCAGGTTAAAGCGTGACGCCGTCAGAATTTACATGCAATTTTCACTGGCTTATCATGAGTAAATTTCACGTCCACCTTTTCTTGCCAAGCCATGACGCCGTCCAGAGTAAAATCTGACGCCGTCAAGGGTAACTTTTAGCCGATTTTTGAGACTTTGTCGTTTTCTTCACTTTTATGCTCCAAAAATGTCCAAAATGCCTCCTTTTCCAGATTTCTCCTCAAAAGTACCTAAAATGACAAAAGGAACGATTTAGGGCAATATTTGATCAAATAAATACGATTTAGGGCTTAAATGACCCCTTAAAAGCGGTACACTTTTCGCTTCATCAAATACCCTTACACTTGAGATTTGCTTGTCCTCAAGCAAATGCGCTTTTATTCTAATCAAAATACAGGTTAGGGGTCATTTAATGCAAACATAAAAGTAATTACAACAAATAATCGTTCCACTTCAATCATAATAAGCACGGAGATTATAAACTAGCACCTCACAAGTAGTGTTTAGATACTCACATCTCTCAAGTGTCATAAAATAAATCTCATAAATGAAAACGGATAATATCTCTCACTACCTGTCATAGCAAATAGATTACCATAGGCTTGGGAAAGGATCGAAAACCTCCTCCACTAGGCGTAAGCACCTAAGATAAACTATCAAAGAGGGCTTTTAAATGGGTTATAACGTTAGGTGTAGGGAAAAGGAAAACACGGTTTTGTTGGATAAAGGATGTTTTACTGGTGGCGAGTTAAAGATCTTGATCAATTACATGTACTATACAATGTTGCTAAGCCAAGACTCGACTCAATCTTAAGCTAGAAACAAAATAACAAAATAACAAAAACATAAAAATAAACATAAAATGAAACGGGGTGGTAGTCCGTATGTTTTTTCTATTTTTCTTTTTCTCATTTTTTTGTATTTTTCTTGATTTTTCGATTTTTTTTTTTTTTTTTTTTTTTTTCATACACTCTTGCCCTACCATCCAAAATAATACATCATAGGGGCATTGCATTCCCCTTACACTTGAACTTTTACATAACTTTACAAATAACTATTCTAATGACTCGAATTAAGATAATTGAAAAACTTGGAGTACTTTTAAAATATTTAGCACATATGGGGGTAATAAATGATGTTCTTTCCCATTACTCCATTACACTAGTACTTTACCCATGAGTCCCAATCGTCCCAAAACAATATGTACAAGGATATGACTCGACTTAGCAACCATGTAATCAACTAGATAATTAACTTGGGTTTAAACAAATGTTGTCACAATAATGCACTAAAAATGAGTGCATACAAGGTAGGCTAAGGCGATTTGGGTGTACATTTAAGTGGGGTGTAAACAAATTCTTCCTTTAAGTAAAATGCTTAAAGGTCGAAACGAAAAGATAGGCTCTGAGGGGTGTACTAGGGGTATCGTGTACCAAAAATGGGTACAACGCAAAGGGTGTGGGAGAATTACTTGACCAATGTAGCCAAAGTAATTATAACAAAAACACAGGTGTAAAATAATGGGTTAATCCTAATGCCTCTTATCATGTAGTAAATCTAACTACACGAATGTAGTCTCACTTGTGGCCTCGGAATGGTCCTAACGCAAGTTCTAGAATCTAAGTGCTACCGGTACACACATCATAGCATGAATGCTTTTCCTACCAATTCTAGGGGTGAACCTCACATATTTGGGGGTGGAAAATTTTTTAGTGGTACGGTTTTTGTGCTAGTCATATAACTCCTATCCGTGAGACGCTCATTAAGACCAAAGTTTCACTCCTATATGTTGTAAAAATTTTTAAATTTGGCACTAAAATTGCCCTAACAGGTATTTATCTCAGTTTTATTACACATCTACTATTAAACAAATAAAAATCAAGTGCAATAGCATTCTCTAATCGTACTTTTACCCCCCCTTACACTTAAGATGAACATTGTCCCCAATGTTCAAATAACAAGATGTAAAAGCATAAAGTAAAAGAATGAAATCAAATACTCCCCTGATTCGTTCGGTGGATAATGAAGTAACACGGTTAGATCTTCTTCCAAAGAGAATGTAAAAGCTTCATGACTAATGCATCGCCAAAAGCTTGATCCAAAACATTTCCTTGTCCAAAATAACCTGTTAAACCTGAGAAAACAAACACGAAAACCTGCATAACATCGGCGGGATAAACTCTATATATAAGGATATAATGCTTGTGGAATGATAATT
Source organism: Artemisia tridentata subsp. tridentata (assembly GCA_021014915.2). Classification (NCBI taxonomy): domain Eukaryota; kingdom Viridiplantae; phylum Streptophyta; class Magnoliopsida; order Asterales; family Asteraceae; genus Artemisia; species Artemisia tridentata. The sequence goes on from CP139507.1 coordinate 390,913,581, forward strand.
TTGCAGATTCCTGGAGATTATAAGTTATAGATTTAATAGAAACTTTTTATGAAAACAAAACTTTCAAAATTTTTCAGAAAATTAAACTTGACGCCGTCAGGGTGTAACTCCTGACGCCGTTAGAAACAATCTGACAGAATTCTCATGTTAAGTTTCCGGAAAATTTTTTGGAAAAACCTACACCTTACTTCCTGGAATTCCTGCAAAACATCATTATGACTCGATACAAGCATTTGACTCAAACAAATACTAATATGTATGTTCATTTATTACTATTACGATTCACGTTCATTTGTGTTCTAATAAACCGATTTAGATTTCCCTTACACTTAACTTTTGCAAAATACCTTTATATGTAGTTAAGACGAAGTTAAAAACAAGATAAAGCATTTTCACAAATTAGTTTTTAACATGAATCAATAATAATAAAATTTAAACATACATACGGAAACAAATAAAATCAAACAAACAAATAAGTAAACACACAAAGCAAATAAAACTTGGGTTGCCTCCCAAGAAGCGCTTGTTTTTGTTCGAGTCACGAGCCTGACTCTACCCTTATTTAACGGATAAAGGAGAGGTTTTTCCTACACTTAGGATTAAGTGCGGGTGATAGTAGCGATACACACCATCTTGGTGGAAGTATGCCGCGTGAGGAAAGAGTGGTGGATGAATTATATACTCAAAGGGGTGTGCTCCTTTCATCATAACCTTACCTAGTTCACTTTGGTCAATGGGTGAATTAAAGTTTTCTCCTAAAAAGGGATCATCTTCTATCAACTTTGAGAGATTCCTAGTTGGGAATCCATCTTGACCTAATAAACCCAGTTTAAACCCATAATGTTTCTTGTGATCAATCATGAATGGGTGATGTAAGTATGTAAGGTCATGGTTCACTCCTATATTAGCTTCCATTCCACATGGCCTAGAGTCTACTACCTTAATCTTAACATTACCCGGACTACATGGTTTGATGGGTGGATCGGGACCTTTTTCAATTCCTAAATTCACATCTAAGGATGGAAGATTAGGTAACGGTTTTGGCTGAGGCTCCGGTTCATCAAAACTAGGAACTTCCATATAACTAAAAGAAAGGTTATGACTACAAGTATTCAAACCTATATCCTCTAGTTTTGTTTCTTCCAAAGGTTCTACTTCAATTGGGGTTCCTATAGTCCCTTCTACTTCTTCCGGGTAAGTCACGGGCGGTGTGTATGCCTCGAATGATGGTAGGACTTGTGGGGTACTTTGTAGGTTTGTGTTATTTACCTCATCCTTCCTTGTCTCTATATCAATTATATCCACATCATGTGTTTTAGTAGAATCTAACCCAAACATGTTCCTAAGTATCTCAAATCCTTCTCTAGCCATTTCAAGTTCTAAGTCCGATTCATAAGAATCTTCCCCGATAACATGATTACTATGTTCAATTTGCCTAAAGGATTCATCATGTGTTCCTTGAGATTCAAAGTCATTGATCATAAAACCTAGGTCTTTTTGCTCAATATGCTCATGTTCGGCTAAATCCTCCTCAATTGTTTCCTCAAGTTGTGATGTATACGAACCCATTAATTCATTAAACTTATGGTTCACGGTTAGGAGGCTTTCCTCAAAATTTTTCCAAAGGGTCTTATTAAAAGGAGTTGATCCTAACAATGATTGTTTAATAGAAGCCACACATGCACATAATTCATCAAACCTATCAAACTTTATACCCATCTCCTCTTGTATATATCTAAGATCACTTAAAAATTCATTGGAACAACAGGAAGCAAATCTATCCGTGTAAAGTAATTGTTCCTCTATTGTTAATGATCTAAATGGAATTTCATCTGCCATGGTGACAAATGAAAATAGTTTTACAAACAAAGGGCACAAAGAAAAAGATAGACTAAAGAAATCTAATAAAAAGAAAATAAAAATCTCACTAGAAAGGAATCTAGTGAGTAGACCTATAAAAATAAAAATTCAACCTAAACAATAACTATTCCCCGGCAGCGGCGCCAAAAACTTGATGCGTGGTTTTGCAACCTTACAACAGGTTTTACCTCTGAGGGATCTCAAGAGGCTTACAACCCCACCAGGCAGTGTACCTGACCGATGTAGTATAGTGTAGTGGTAAGTACGGGGGATTGATCGTTCTCCACAGGGAATAGTGTTCGTTAGGTATGAAAGACTACTCTAATAGGTCTAAGGGTTGAGGAAGATTTTTTTTTTGTGTTTTTATATTTTTTTATGAAAGCAAGTAAAATCTCGGGTTTGAAGGAGTGGGCGGAATTAGTTGCTAGTCAACTAACCCAAATTACTACGAATGCAAATAAAATAAAATAACAAAAATGAAATTGTTGGAGAAGACTTAAGTGTAGAGAAATGTGTTTACTTAGATTTCCTTACTCCCTAACTATCTTTTACCGGTTGATTAGTGTGTATTAGTCGCGTGGATGACGGGTGTATTCCTTAATACCAATCGTGGGGTGGCGTACGTACTTCCCCAACTCTACAAGCTCCTACTTCACTCCTATGTCGAGCCGGCTAGGAAGCTCCTAACATGGGATCACTAGAATTCGCTTGTGCATTAAATACAACCATAAAAACCTTTAGTACGCATTTGGTTCATGTTTCTTAAGACGTTCAAGCAAGTTACCGAATAGGAAGTTAGCCAGTTTTCTTAAGCCTAACATAGATAAACAATCATCCAATACAACTAATAACACACTAATAACCAATAATCAATAGCTAAGTTTCATTAGATCTAAGCAAACACAAGATAAATCTAGCCTAACATGTTAAACAAAAGACAAGAACAAGATAGAATCAAACAACACATAGACATATTGAATGATTAATTGAAAACTTATCTTTCAATGTAACATGGAAGATCTCAAGGCAAAAAGCCTTGAAAAAGATGCTAAAATCGTCTTAGGGTTTTCTCCCAAAAATTCCACACTAAGCTCTCTCTAATGACAAAAAATTAGAAAACTATATATAGATTTTTACATCTGACGGCGTCACCTTATGGAGTGTGACGCCGTCACCTCGCCGCTTTTAGGTTCCCGGATGACCTTCTTGACGCCGTCCCTCTTTAGCTCTCCAAAATCCGTTCTGGCTTATCAAGGCTTGACGCCGTCAGCTCTTGAACGTGACGCCGTCCCTCTTTGATTTAAGCCGTGACGCCCTTGATCAGGTTAAAGCGTGACGCCGTCAGAATTTACATGCAATTTTCACTGGCTTATCATGAGTAAATTTCACGTCCACCTTTTCTTGCCAAGCCATGACGCCGTCCAGAGTAAAATCTGACGCCGTCAAGGGTAACTTTTAGCCGATTTTTGAGACTTTGTCGTTTTCTTCACTTTTATGCTCCAAAAACGTCCAAAATGCCTCCTTTTCCAGATTTCTCCTCAAAAGTACCTAAAATGACAAAAGGAACGATTTAGGGCAATATTTGATCAAATAAATACGATTTAGGGCTTAAATGACCCCTTAAAAGCGGTACACTTTTCGCTTCATCACCTCCCATATCAATTGTAGGCGGATTACCTTCTACGCTTGATGCGTGAGAAGGTTGCAACGGAACCCCTGTTTCAGTTCTCCCCAGATGAGCTGCTAACAACGGGGGTAGATTCACCCCCGTCTCTTCCCTTTGTTGGCTCCTCCCATTGGAACCTTCGGCAACCGCTCCTTCTCTCCTAGTCGGAGCCCTCTCCGGGACTCCTTCGAACCCAACGGACCTTCTACTTGGTCTTCGACTAACTGGTGACCCTATCCTTAGGGCCGAGAGTGTTGCTCCTTGCGTCGGAGGCATAGGCTCCATTTTCATCTCTTCCTTATAATCATCACTTGAGTATTCTAACTCCCTTCGCATCTCAGTATTCCGAACCTGCCTTCTGCGAGCCCTTAAGAGGGATTCCAACGCTTCGTGGTTGGCTTCGACCAAGGCTGGGCTAATAACAGGCTTCGGATTGGCTGATGTCGAAGCATGATGGTTGGGTGTTATTTCTGGGTGAGAACGTGTTGTGAACGTGGAAGAGGTTATTATAGGAAGGTTGTTGGAGTCGTTAATTGGTATTGGCGCCAAGGTCGAGAAACCCGGAGGGGGAGTATCTTCTCTCCCTTGATCCATGCCGGATATATAGTGAAAGTAGTTGGTTGGTTATAAGCTTGGAAATAACGAGACCAATTGTAGCGGTCCCACGGATGGCGCCACTGATTGTACAATAAATTGCACGACCAGGCCTTCGATGATGATCAAATGATTTATGGGGTATTGAGGTTGCGCCAAGCTTGTTCTTAACCTGAAATAAGAAATACTAAGACACTACGTTAAGTGATTGCGCAGGGGTTGGACCCTGTGAACCACCTCCGGCGTGCGAATAAGTATGTGTTATGATAAGTTGGTAGTAAATTGAGAGAGTCGAGTTAGCATACCATTGTTCTTGCCCGTCTAAGCTATTTATAGGGGAGGAAATAGGCCTTAGAGAGCTCTTGCACATAATTCGGAGATCATGGGGGCGTCCAATGATTTGTGGTAACCGCTAGGGCTTTGTGACCCACGATCTCATCCTTGGCGGGAAAGCCTAAGGGAAGATGGAACGTGGGTGTGACTAGGTCAAGATGGTTATCCGTTCTAGTTCTTTCGAATGAGATACCCCGAAGGGCTTAGGGCTTCGATTGGCGGATTCCCACTTGGTAACCACTTCATAGATGAATGGTTTTACGCCAATGAAACGTTTTAGGAGATTGACCTGGGCCTTCAAAGAGAAGGCTTCGTACATGCTCGAAGGGGTGTCCTTCGACCCGTTCGGAGGGTACATCATCAATGACCTTATTAGCTTATATAACAAAAAGAAAAAATTGCACGTTTGGTCCCTGTGGTTTGTTCAGATTTCATATTTAGTCCCTAAGTATTTTTAATTACACCAGAGATACCTATTTTTGAAACCTTGCACTCATTTAGTCCCTATTTTGGATGGGCCGTTAGTTTGACTGTTAAGTGTTTAAATAATATTTTCCCGTTAGTCCATCCGTTTATATTTTTTGCACCGTTAGTCCTCATTTTCTAAAATGAATTAAAAAGGGCAGCATGACTCGAAATCAGGTCTTGTTGCCCAAAAACCAGCGCCCCAACCACTGGACTAAGCGTCCAGTGGTGTAATTATATCAAAATAAATTATATTTAACTTCTTTTTTTGCTCAAACTCGTTTTTATCCGTTTTTGTAACACCCCAACCCGATAAGGGTAAAGATGTCATAATAATGGTTTCATATCAGATCAAAACAAAGCGTACATCAACAGTAATACAAGGGTTCTCAAAGGTTACAAATGAAATACTGAATATACAAGGCTACAAAGGAAACAAAAGCTAAATACTAAGTCTGCAAATGCAAATCCTTCTAATAGTCTCTACTTCAGAATAACTATCAAGGTCTTCTAAGTCCAAAAGTCTCTTCACTCATACCCAGCTTCCAACTAAAACCTGCCGCAGGGAAAGAAATGCGGCTGAGCTTAAAAAGCCCAGTGAACAGATATATATAAACGAAAACGAAAGCAAAAGAAAACGAACATATATAGTATAGTGCAATGGAATAACATAAGGTATAGACAAAGGTACAAAGTAAGAAAGAGAAAAGAGGTCAGTAATCCACCACGAGCCCACACATATCACATCACATATCACAATCCTGTAGTAATCTAGAAGGGATACCTCTCAAGTAACCAGATAATATGAGGGGTGTCCTCATGTATCAAATTGGAGTAGCTAGCTCCCACATTTTGTGAAAGACGTGGATTGCACCCATCATCAGTCACCACATATATCACATATCACATCACAAATACGTACCTAGGATGCATCCATGCGCCCCCCCCACACACATCACATTGGCCATAATAAAATAAAGCGCGCATATCACAATCACAATGGGGACGGTGTGGCAAATCACTCGACCACACGCGAGTCATGCCATTGGTGCATCAAAGACATGGCCATGTTACCTTCATGGCTAGGAAACACATTTGGCTCGGGTATCAAACTGAAGGGTCAAAGGTCAAAGGTTCAAATCAAAGCGAAGGTTCAAACAGTCTAAGTCGTCGAATCATAGTCAAAGTCCAAATATCAAAAGTTCATAACAAAGGGTTCATCATCGGAGGTTCATAATCAAATGGTTCATTTAAAGTAATCTTTATCAATTGATTTTCATAACAATAACCTTTAATAACGGTTTTCACAAAAGCTTAGTCTTGAAAAGTAGTTTTCACAAAAGCTCAGTAAAATCTCAATTAAAGTAGTATCGCATCATTTATAAACATCATTTAAAAATAGTTTTCCTCACACATTTCTATGATAAAATCAAAAAGGTTTTCACATCTAATTACCAAAATCAAATGAACCCCCGAAGTATCAAATGATTCGAATACTAATATCACAAGGTAACGAACTAATATCAGATGGATCATTATAGAAGCTCAAAGCAAAAGGGTCATATCGAATATCAAGGTCAAAATGAATCAAACAAACGAACCAAAGTGTAGGGGAACATAGCAATGGCTTAGGGAATCTTAAAACGAAACAAGATCAATGAGTCATGAGAGGGAAAACACCCTTACTGAAAAAGGGTAGAATATCTGTACCTTAAACCGCCAACGAAAACAATAACATAAGAATAGGAAGTCACTCCTTCTTCAGCGAATCTACACGAATTAATGATCGGCTTAATATTAATAACTTATTTAAATCAGATTGCTTGTTTTAGTCGGCTTTCCATTTTTAGTAACTTCCCTTATTAAAATAGTAAGTTCCATACTTTAAGGTTATAAATGATACTTAAGTAAACCTAACGGCTTAATATGACAATTTCGTAGTTTAGGGTTTATTATGCCAATTAGCAAAGTTGAGGGTTAAATGTGCTAGTAATCAAAGTTAAATGGTTAAAGTTGCCTATATTCTAGTAGATATATTTAAATATGCATGCCTTTTTCATATAGTGAATATTAATTGCAAAACAGAGATCATTAACAATATTATAGCCTTGTTTCGACGTCTTCGATTTATACTTATAGAGACGTGATCCTTTTGTACCTATTATTTAGTATATCTTGCATCTAACTGATTATAATGTGAATTCTAATAATGATTCTCACATTAACATATACAAGATTTCACAACTGATATGAAATAACTAATGTGTAATATTTGATTTATAAATGATAGGTTTAGTGCTCAGATTATTTACATTATTTCAAAGTTTAGGAAGTTTGTTTACCATTTATTAGTAGTTCTAGTGCAATCTCATTTTTATTAATTAAAAACTTCTGTATAACACTTCTAAAATAGGACTACCACTATGAAACAAATCAAAAACAACATCAGAAACAATGTTCAACAAGAACGCACACAATAACCCACAAGCGACTTAACAGTAACGACGACCCACAACATGAAAAGCCCCTAGTCGACACCACAAAACGTAACTCGAACCGCCCTTTGTTCGACCCATACTTAACACCACACGACACACCCACAAGACCCACTTCTTTTGCATGAAACTCGACTCATATTACAGCCCCAATACACACTTAAACTCGCCTTAGTTCACAGCCTAACTCGACCCATAAATAGCCCCCATAGTGACCCGTTAACGCAGCCACACGACACTTTTATTTACCATATAAAATCATAACTAACAATCTACTCGACACACTCTTTATTTTTATTGCATGGAGTTCGAAAAATAACAAAACAAACATGTATTTTCTTCTTTTATTAGTGAATAAGAGATCATATTCATGCGTAATATATGGTCGAATAGCAAGACTCATTAGGTTCACATATTAGGCTTTTTAGGTTGTTATTTCATGTATTATATTCCAAGATTTCATGCGACATTCGACACATATATAATGAGATCAACGAGAAAAGAATTGAGTAAGGTCGATACTATACCCTCGTAGCGTGATTGATCGGCCTCAAACAGTCAACTTAAATCAACCACGGATGGGGTCAAATAAAGTCAAACCAATTGAAGACAACTAACCAAGGGTATAGTGTTTTCCCGGGTCGTTATATCCCAGCGAAGCGTGAAATTGTGTTTAGAACGATTTGTGATCAAGTGCTATTGAATGGAAAAGGGTTTTGGAATTATTGAACTAAGGAAATAAAAAGAGAATAGCTTTAAACAAGCTACAGAAATAAATACAGGGAACCAAATTACTTAAAACGTCTAAAATCTAAAAACGTACGTTTAAATTTAAATAAACGTAAACGTACAAAATAAAAAGTGAGATTTGATAAATAAAAGGCCTACGGATATGAAAATTATATTTTTACAATCCTAATAATAAAAGAAAATTATTTATATGACTTATTAATTAATTATTATTAATTAAAAACTATTTTTAACTATTAAATAATTACCTAAAAAGTAAGAAAATAAGAAATAAACCTAGAAAAATGAAATTATGACTTAGATAAATCTAAAATATTATAAAACTTATTTTAAAACTGAAAATATATTTTTTTACACTTTTTATCTAATTATTATTAATTAATTACTATTTTAAATACTTTTTAACTATTTTAAATTCTAATAAATACTAAATAAGCAAAGAAAATTCTGAAACTTTTTATATAATTATTAAATAAGTACAGGAAGCTAAGAAAATTATAAAAATGAAAAGTGCTTAATTAAAATTTAAAAAGATAAATTCTATTAAATAGAAGCTATCACTATTTTTCTATTTTTGTTTTTCTTAAGATCTAAAAATGTAATTATATTTTTCCTAGATTATAAATGACAAAATAAAATTATATAAAAAAGATTATATTTTTTTGATTAAAATTCTATTTATTATGATTTAATTACTATTAGGAACTAATTAAAAAGATTAAAAATATCAATTTACTTTAGAAAAATCTGAAAAATTCAGGATAAGTCTAAATTAATATTTAAAAGATAAGAAAAATAAAATCAGAAGTTAAATAAGCCTGGATAAGCAGATGGACAGATAAGCAGTTGAGCTAATAAGCTAAAAATAAGCTAATAAGCACCAAACTCAACCAATTGCTCAGAACAAGCTTAATACACTATTATAAGCTTAAAACAACTTAAATCCAATAGATAATCCAACAAATAAGCAAATTCAACACCAAATCTGATTCAAACTCCAAACAGAAACTTCAGAAAAATGCTAAATTGCAAGGCAGATTAAGCAGTGTAATAAGCTACTGAGATGTAATCTAATGGGGGAAAAAGTGAGCTAGTAGTATGAGCTTTCTAGAAACACAAAAAGCAGGCCATGAACTTATGTGGATAAGCCACAAATTGGCTTAGATCAGCAGCCAAAACACTGAGTCTGCTGAGTGTGCAGAGATTGTGCAGAAATGCACAACACCAAAGCAACCTTAACCAAATTTTGGGGATACTCTAATTGGACCAAATGGAACTCAGAGGAACCAAAAACAAAGGCCAAAAGAGCTTGTGGCTATTAATGGCTTGTATGAGCTTTTGACAGTCCAAATTTTCCACAAAACACTAAAAACTAGATTTCTTATCTAAGTGACTAATTAAAACTTGAAAATAGCTTACAATGGCTTATATAAGCTAGATCAAAGTTGGGATAATGGTCAATGTACAGTACAAACTTGTTTGGCCTATTTCACTGTCTAAACCAAACACCCCTTAATGATGTTCTGTTTTGGATTTTTCAAAGGAAAATGATATATTAAGCTAAGATATTGACTAATTACTGATTAATGACTTATATTAAACTAGGTTGAGCAACTTTTAAAGTAAAAATAAGCAGGTTAATAAGCTAAGCTAATTATGACTATTTTTGACTTTTTTATGTGTTTTTAGTGAAAATGAAGAGACAAGCTATATAATAATGATTATACTAGTGAAATATGATTGTGAACTACTGATAAGCTAGAAATAATACAGATGAGCTACAAATAAGCTGATATACAGTAACTTAGAATATTAAGCAAAAATCACATAAAAGCTTACAACTGATTTTAGCTTGGGAACAAAGAACCAAGGACCCAAGAACACCCTAGCTTGTTCACACAAGCTAGAAAACCAAATTCACCCTCTTGAACAGCTTATTCCACTAGAAGAGCTTATTGTGAGCTTATGTTGACCATCTTTGACTTTTCTTCATATTTGAAATTTAGAACTAGTATTCTCTAAATAAGCTTACAGAAAGCTATTTTGAGCTTGCATAAGCTTATAGTAAAGGTAATTGAGCTTTTTGTGAGGATTAATAAGGACTTATGGCTTATTTGTCTTAACAGTTAACATGAAACCTTGGTACAACTGAAATTTAATACAAAGTATATTGAAATTGGAATATTACAACTGAAATAAAAGTGAATTACAACTGATAACTTGGAATTATAAAATTACATTGATTGAAATAAAAATACGATTAAGCTAAAATTACCTACTACTCTAATTTCTATTACATTAAACTATATATACTAATTATTCCTGGGAAACTCAATGTCGACATCACTAATCATCATCCAACCCTTGAATTGCTCTCAATTGATCTCAGCTGTCCACTTGTATTTTGGCGCCAAAAGTAAGATATGTAACTTGCGTCCGAATTTTTGCAATTAAAGAATTTTGGAAGCTTGTATATGTTGAGGAGACACAAAGGAAATGGATTGTAGCTAAGTTGGTACTTTTGGTTAAAGAAAAACAGGGGAAGGCATGGTTTAGGGAAAAAGTGGTGGGGAAGCATTAATTGAGGTTGTGGGTTAGGATGTGAGGTGGAAGGGGTGAGAGTGAGTAGTAGGTGGTGAGGTGGTGGGTTGGTAGCCAGGTGGAGGGTGGAAACCATGGAGGTGGAAGGTGGTTTTGGCTTGGCGGGGTTGTGTGAGGTTGAGGATGGGTTTGACTGTGGTCAAACTGGTATTAAATACCAGGTCGGGTCAAAGGGTTAAGGGATTGGGCTTGGGTATGTTTTATTTGGGCTTGGGTGGTAACTGGGTTTAGGATTAGATATTATTGGGTTGGGGTGTTTTTATTTAAGGGTCCGGTTGGGTTTGTAGAAATAAGCACAAGGACCATTTTGTAATTTTGGATTTTTGAGGGACTGAAAATGACAACTTTCCAAAGGTTATCAAAAGGATTAATATTGCCAAGTTTCAATAGTACAAGGATTAAATTTGATAATTTTCCAATTTTGAAAACCCAGGGACTATTTTTGACATTTTTCAAACTTGGGGGACCAAAGTTGTAATTTTGAAAACTTGAACTTTAAAGGACTAATCTTGACAACTTATGAATCCCCAAGGACCTTTGATGATATTTCTTACAAAATAAATGCCTAGGGACTAATTTTGACAAGTTTTGAAGTTGAGGGACTGAAACTGCCAAATTTGAAAACTTTGTTTGTTTTTCAATTGTTTTCAAACATTTTGCATTTGAAACTTATAAAACACACTCCTGGGATATTTTCAGTATTTTGATGCATTTCTGAGTGTTTTTGGATGTTTTGGCAGTTCAGATATGACAAAAATGATGAGTATTTACACACTCATCAATCCCCCACACTAAACTATTGCTAGTCCCTAGCAATCTTTTATGAAGTTTTAATGGATTTTATCTCTTTACCAAAAGCCATCACTTCTGGAGTAGCCAAATGTTTCAATTCAAGTAAGAACTTTGGTACACTGATAACCAAATGATTTTGAGCAAATCACCAGCTGTAAACGGTTTTGATTTGTCTTTACCAGAAGCCGTTTGCTTCTGGACTAGCCAATGTTTTAGTATGTGATACTTTGGTACAATGATAACCAAATGATTTTGAGCAAACCATCAGCTGTAAACGGGTTTGATTTGTCTTTACCAGAAGCCGTTTGCTTCTGGACTAGCCAACTCTTAGATAAAATAATTATTATCTTTGGTGAGCTGATTACCAATTATGGTATTCCAATGCCTTTACCACAAGCCATAACCTTGCGGGCTAGCCAACTCTTCACTTATAAAGATATGGTGAGTAGAAAACAATACAATTTTTGGCAAATTGCAAGCCATAAACGGATTTGATATATCTTTACCAAGAGCCGTTTGCTCCTGGATTAGCCAATCCTTATGTGGGTTAGACATGGTGGACTGATAACCATTTATTGCGTTCTAAGTGAGAAAAAATTTTAAAATTTTGGCTAAAAATGGGGGTACTAGATGGTACATTTGATCAAATTCGCTAGAATTCCCCCCCACACTTAGAACTGAATATTGCCCTCAATATTCAAAGAACCGGCTGTTAAACCAACACTTAGAACGTGAAAGGGAAATACTGAATAGCCATTATTTTATATATACACACACTTTTTTTTTTTTTTTTTTTTTAACTGTACATATATACAACATGTGGGGCATCTCCCCCACACTTGGGTGTTAGAAAAGAGAAAGAAGTCAGAGACATGGGTGAAAACCCATGTTGTGGGCTAATGTTTTTGATCACCGAGTCACTAGCTTGACTCGATCCCCGCATTTATTGGTTCATGGGGAAAGTTTGAAGATCCGGGACAACCATGAATGGTGTGTCCTCTCCAAAGTAGTGCTTTAACCGATGGCCATTCACTTTAAAATTTGGACCGTCATTTTGAGATAACTCAACGGTACCATATGGATAAACCTTTGTAATAGTGAATGGACCAGACCAACGGGATTTGAGTTTTCCCGAGAAAATCTTCAATCTTGAATTGAAAAGAAGGACTCGATCACCAACGTTGAAAACGCGGTTCTTGATTTTAGAGTCATGAATCTTCTTTGTCTTTTCTTTATAAATTAAATAGTTCTCGTATGCTTGATCACGCAGTTCATTTAATTCATTCATTTAAACTTTACGGTGATCACCCGCAGTTTGAAGGTCAAAGTTAGCATGTTTCAAGGCCCAGTAGGCTTTGTGCTCTAATTCGATCGGAAGATGACATGCCTTTCCGTACACAAGCTTGTAAGGTGTACACCCGATGGGTGTTTTGTAAGCGGTACGAAAGGCCCATAGTGCATCATCCAATTTATCCGACCAGGATGCACGATTTTCTCCTACAGTCCTTTCCAAAATTCTTTTGATACCCCGATTTGAAACTTCTACTTGCCCACTTGTTTGTGGGTGATACACAGTAGAAAGACGGTGAGTTACACCATACTTTTGCATGACTTTATCAAATTTGTCATTGCAAAAATGCGTACCACGATCACTGATTATAGCACGTGGAGTTCCAAAACGGGCAAAAAGAGCTTTCAGGAATTTTACAACAACTCGGGCATCATTGGTGGGTAAAGCTTTTTCTTCAACCCATTTTGACAAATAGTCAACAGCCACGAGAATGTATTTATTTCCTCGAGATGATGGAAATGGCCCCATAAAATCAATGCCCCAGACATCAAAGATTTCACAGACTTGAATTGCATTTTGTAGCATTTCATTTCGTTGTGAAATATTTCCGTGACGCTGACAAGCTTCACAAATTTTGATGAGATCTTGGGCATCCTTATAGATTGCGGGCCAATAAAACCCGGAATCAAACACCTTTTTGGCGGTGTAGTTTGGACTATGATGGCCCCCAGTTGGTCTAGCATGGCAAGCTTTGAGAATGTCAATAGCTTCCTGTCCGTAAACACACCGTCGGATGACTTGATCCGCACAGATTTTGAATAAGTAGGGGTCGTCCCAGAAGTAATTTTTAACATCCTTGAAGAATTTATTCTTCTGTTGGGACGACATCCCTTTCACTATGAAGTTACCCGCATGGTAATTTGCGAAGTCAGCAAACCATGGGGTAGTAGAATCTCCTCGAAAAGTAACCGCATTGAGTGTCTCGAGAGGAAATGTTTCATTTATTTCCTTTTTCTCGAAAACATCTTGGTGTGGGTTCTCTAATCGGGATAAATGATCAGCAGCTAGGTTTTCAGCTCCTTTTTTATCACGTATAATGATATCAAATTCTTGCAGGAGGAGAACCCAACGGAGCAGTCTCGGCTTTGCATCTTGTTTTGCAAAGAGATATTTGAGAGCCGAATGATCCGTATACACTACACATTTTGTCAAGATCAAATATGGCCGAAACTTCTCAAAGGCATACACCACAGCCAATAATTCTTTTTCTGTAGTGGTGTAATGAGTTTGAGCTTCAGTCATTGTTTTACTTGCGTAGTGAATAGGCTGAAAGTGTTTGGCTTTTCGTTGCCCCAGGACTGCACCGATAGCAAAATCACTTGCATCGCACATGAGCTCAAAGGGAAAATCCCAGTCGGGGGCAACTAAAATGGGTGCTTCAGTAAGCTTTTTCTTTAATATTTCAAAAGCTTTGATGCACTCGGGTGAGAAGATAAAAGGAGCATCCTTTTCAAGGAGGTGAGTCATAGGCCGGGCGATTTTGGAAAAATCTTGTATGAATCTACGATAGAAACCGGCATGACCCAAAAAACTCCTAATACCTTTGACGGTAGTGGGATGAGGTAATTTACCAATGACATCAACTTTAGCTCTGTCAACCTCAATCCCGTTCTTTGATATCTTATGGCCGAGGACAATGCCTTCTTTGACCATAAAATGACTCTTCTCCCAATTTAGACAAAGATTGGTGTCTTTACACCGTTTCAACATGTTTTCTAAATTGGAGAGACATGCTTGGAACGAATCCCCAATGACCGAGAAGTCATCCATAAAGACCTCCATTGTTTTACCGATCATATCGGTAAATATGGCCATCATACACCTCTGGAACGTGCCTGGAGCATTACATAAGCCGAAAGGCATACGTTTATAAGCAAAGGTTCTATAAGGGCACGTGAAGGTAGTCTTTTCTTGATCTTGTGGATCAATGGGAATTTGAAAGTAACCCGAGAAACCATCAAGGAAACAATAGTACTCGTTCCCTGCTAATCTCTCAAGCATCTGATCCATAAAAGGTAGAGGAAAATGGTCTTTACGGGTGGCATCATTTAACTTACGATAGTCAATGCAAACACGCCACCCCGTAACCAATCGAGTTGGAATCAACTCATTTTCATCATTTGTGACAACAGTTATGCCACCCTTTTTTGGAACACAGTGAATGGGACTAACCCAAGGACTATCGGAGATGGGATAAATCAATCCTGCATCAAGAAGTTTGAGGACCTCTTGTTTGATAACATCGTGGATTTTAGGATTCACCCTTCTTTGATGTTGGACTGCTGGTTTAAAGTCATCCTCCATTAAAATCTTGTGAGTACAAAATTCAGGGTCAATACCCTTTATGTCGGAGAGTTTCCAAGCAATGGCTTGCTTGTGTGACTTTAAGACCTTTATTAGAGCAGTCTTTTCCTCATCACTTAAATCTTTAGCAATAATGACGGGTAATTTATCATCACCCTCCAAAAATGCGTACTCAAGATGAGGCGGTAAGTCTTTGAGTTCGACCTCAGGAAATTCATCGGTTTTCTCAACTGATTTGATTTCCTCATTATGAAGTTCAACGGGAGGGAGAGGAGGAGAACTGTCCTGATTCAACAATTTCTCAAGAAGAAGAATATCTCCCTCCAGATCAATCTCAGCGTTATCAATCCCCTCTAGGAATGAATCACACTTGAGAAAATCCTCGATCTCTTCCAAAATGAAATCACTTCTCTCAAACGGAGTGAGAGAAGGGGAAGAGTCGAAAATGATAGGTAAAGAAGATGTGGTGGGATCCCCACTCACAGAATTATGAGAATAACCAAGAAACTCTTGAGAGTACTCCTCTGAAACAATATCAATGACATCGATTCGGTTAACCGATTCAGAATCATAATTTGAGGAGTACCTCGAAGTTTGATCGAGGTTAAAGGTAACAGCTTCATTACCCACACGTAATGTGATTTCATGCTCAAATACATCTATGAGAGCACGGCCCGTTCTTAGGAATCCTCTTCCAAGAATGAGAGGAACCCTAGGATCAGCATCGAAATCAACAACCACAAAGTCAGCTGGAAAATGGAACTTTCCTACTTTCATAAATACATCTTCAGCAATGCCGCGTGGATGAGATGTAGAACGATCTGCAAGCTCAAGAGTCATGCAGGTAGGAGTGAGTTCAGGAAGAGAAAGTTTCTCCCATACTGAATAAGGCATCAGGTTGATGCTTGCACCAAGATCGGCCAAGGCATAGCATTCAACCATTCCTGGAAAGACACAAGGTAGTAGAAATCTTCCAGGATCTCCAAGCTTCTCGGGAAGCTTTTTCAAGATAACTGCTGAGCAGTTTTCATTTAATGGAGTCTTTGCCATTTCAAACAGTTTTTCCTTGTTGCTTAACAAGTGTTTGATTGTGGATGCAAACTTGGGCATCAGAATGATAGCATCCGCAAAGCTTATGTCAAAATGTAATTCTTGAAAATTTTGGAAGAATTTATCCATTTGTTGACTAGCTTTTTCGCGGAGCTTTTGCTCATTTAAACGTGATGGGTAAGGAATAGAAGGTTTGGATTTAGGGTTTTCAACCGGGGTTTCAGGATGTTCAAAGACAACTTGAGGTTTTGTCTTGGGTTTCGGGACAACTTGAGGTTGGACGTTGTTGGTACCTCCATTATTAGTAGGAAGTACCTGGTCCTTAGTCACCTCAGGCTCACTTTCCACTACCTTGGGGGAAGAAGAAGAAGTGGTAGTGGAAATAGTGGGTCCCTCATATGAAACACCACTTCGGGTTGTGATCGCCTTAACATCGCCCTTCGGGTTAGCGATCGTGTTGCTCGGAAGTTTTCCTGAGCCCGAAGGTTGATCATTTAAAGATTTTTTAATCTCAGAGATCTGGCTGACCAACAACCTGTTTGTGTCCTCTTGAGCTTTCATGAACTGCCTTAATAACTCATCAGATGATGGTTGTGGGGCTGGAATGGCTTGATGTTGATTAGGGAAATTTTGCATTCGGTTATTTTGATTATAACCTTGATGTTGAAAATTCCCTTGATTTGGATTACCATTTCCCTGAAAATGATTTCCCTGGTTGGAATTGTTTCGGTTAAAGTTTCCTTGGTGTTGGAAACCTTGATTTTGTCCAGAATTGAAATTCCCTTGGTTTTGATAACCTTGGTTCATTCGAGGTTGGTTCTGGTTTCGGTTTTGCAAATTCTGGTTCTGATTAAAACCGGGTGGTCCTTGGTAGGTGCTAGCTCGGTAACTTGGTTCCATTTGAGGACGGTATTGATTACCTCCCTGATTTGAAGTACCGGCTATAACATTAGCTTCAAAAGGACTACCATCGGTGGCAGTACAGTCGTAGTATGCGTGAGGGCCACCACAAGTAACACAGACTTCCACTTTCTTCACTTCAGCATGTGAAGGATTTTGTGTGAAAGTGACTTTCTTTTGGTTTGAGAGAACCAAAGCTTGAATAGCGTCCGTGAGTTTGTCAATCTTAGCATCGGTGCTAGAAGTACTCACGGGAGATGTAGTAGAAGGACCAGCACTAGCCTGAGAATGATGTGGCTTCGTTCGTGCAGTACGGACCTTAGACTTATTTTCAATAATCGCTAAAGCTTCTTTGACAGTTTTGCTCAAAAAGTTACCTCCAGAGGAGGCATTGAGAGAATCTTGGTCAGATTGGCTCACACCATTATAGAAAGTGTCGATTTGCATCAACTCGGTGAAACCACGATGAGGACATTTACGAAGCAATTCTTTGAAACGATCCCACGCGTCACTAAATGATTCATCAAATCTTTGTGTGAATTTGATGATTTCATTTTTAAGACTTGTCGTTCTAGACGGTGGAAAGAATTCGTTTACAAACTTTGTAACTAAGTCCTCCCATGTCTCAATTGAACGAGGGGGTTGTTTTTCAAGCCATATCCGGGCTTGTCCCTCGAGAGAAAATGGGAATAGAAGAAGTTTGATTGAGTTAGAAGGGATGTTCTTGTATTTGATGGTAGATGTAATTTTGTTAAACCATCGAATGTGAGCATGAGGATCATCCCTCTCAAAACCATAGAATTGGCTTGAGGTTACAAGATTCAGTAACCCGGTTTTGAGCTCAAAACTCTCAGCTACAATAGCTGGAACAACAATGGCATCTCCATAACCCTCGATGGGTGCTTGGAGAAGCTCATTCATCGGCAAATCTGCCATAATGACAGGGTCAGTACGTACCTCAGATACGACTGATGGGGCAGAACGTCTACGACGTCTTCGAGGTATGTTTCCAAGCTCACGGAGAGGGCTTGATGACCTAGAAGAACGAGTGCGCATGCACTAAGACGAGTCTAAGAATCCTTTATAGTGGAGGAAACTCAGAAAAGGGGTAAGAAGATTCTTTTTGGATTTTATTTGTTTTTGAAAAGTGAAGATGAAAACAAAATTTTTCAATTAAAATCAAGATCGAGAAAAAACACAAGTGAACTTAAACCAATAATCAACAGGCGTACGGTAGCTCTCTAAAAGATAAACGCACAGAGTGGCGGAGAAGCAGAGGTGGGCAATTAAATGCTCCTTAAAAACCCGCTTCTTTCAGTCCGACAATTTAATGTCAGACTATCCTTAAACCTCCGTTATAGTTTGTTTATCAATCAAAGGTGAGCCGATATTCGCAAGTGATACAAAGGCAAGTTTTAAATCTTTGGTTTGGGAACTTAATATGGTCGTACCCCCAGTTAGGTAGTACTCTGTCTTGGTTCTCGATGGTAATTTTTATTGTTGTTATTTATTAAGCAAAGAAAACGGAAAATATTTTTGGTGTTTTTATTTTTTATATGATAATATATATAGAAAAAGAAAAGAAAAATATTTTTGTTTTTTATATGGTTTATGGGAAATAGGAATACGATATTTTTGGTACTCGATCCGTTAAACGAATTAACTTCACAAGCGTTTTGCTTTATATATGATGAATATACAAGAGATAGAAGATATACACAGATTGGGTTTCAAAAACACGATACAGCGAAGCGTTTAAAACACGCTGCACACCTCCCCGGCAGCGGCGCCAAAATTTGATCGTCCTCAAACAGTCAACTTAAATCAACCACGGATGTGGTCAAATAAAGTCAAACCAATTGAAGACAACTAACCAAGGGTATAGTGTTTTCCCGAGTCGTTATATCCCAGCGAAGCGTGAAATTGTGTTTAGAACGATTTGTGATCAAGTGCTATTGAATGGGAAAGGGTTTTGGAATTATTGAACTAAGGAAATAAAAAGAGAATAGCTTTAAACAAGCTACAGAAATAAATACAGGGAACCAAATTACTTAAAACGTCTAAAATCTAAAAACGTACGTTTAAATTTAAATAAACGTAAACGTACAAAATAAAAAGTGAGATTTGATAAATAAAAGGCCTACGGATATGAAAATTATATTTTTACAATCCTAATAATAAAATAAAATTATTGGAAAAAGAAAATTATTTATATGACTTATTAATTAATTATTATTAATTAAAAACTATTTTTAACTATTAAATAATTACCTAAAAAGTAAGAAAATAAGAAATAAACCTAGAAAAATTAAATTATGACTTAGATAAATCTAAAATATTATAAAACTTATTTTAAAACTGAAAATATATTTTTTTACACTTTTTATCTAATTATTATTAATTAATTACTTTTGTAAATACTTTTTAACTATTTTAAATTCTAATAAATACTAAATAAGCAAAGAAAATTCTGAAACTTTTTATATAATTATTAAATAAGTACAGGAAGCTAAGAAAATTATAAAAATGACAAGTGCTTAATTAAAATTTAAAAAGATAAATTCTATTAAATAGAAGCAATCACTATTTTTCTATTTTTAGTTTTCTTAAGATCTAAAAATGTAATTATATTTTTCCTAGATTATAAATGACAAAATAAAATTATGTAAAAAATATTTATATTTTTCTGATTAAAATTCTATTTATTATGATTTAATTACTATTAGGAACTAATTAAAAAGATTAAAAAAATCAATTGAGTTTAGAAAAGTCTGAAAAAATTCAGGATAAGTCTAAATTAATATTTAAAAGATAAGAAAAATAAAATCAGAAGTAAATAAGCCTGGATAAGCAGATGGACAGATAAGCAGTTGAGCTAATAAGCTAAAAATAAGCTAATAAGCACCAAACTCAACCAATTGCTCAGAACAAGCTTAATACACTATTATAAGCTTAAAACAACTTAAATCCAACAAATAAGCAAATTCAACACCAAATCTGATTCAAACTCCAAACAGAAACTTCAGAAAAATGCTAAATTGCAAGGCAGATTAAGCAATGTAATAAGCTACTGAGATGTAATCTAATGGGGGCAAAAGTGAGCTAGTAGTATGAGCTTTCTAGAAACACAAAAAGCAGGCCATGAACTTATGTGGATAAGCCACAAATTGGCTTAGATCAGCAGCCAAAACACTGAGTCTGCTGAGTGTGCAGAGATTGTGCAGAAATGCACAACACCAAAGCAACCTTAACCAACTTTTGGGGATACTCTAATTGGACCAAATGGAACTCAGAGGAACCAAAAACAAAGGCCAAAAGAGCTTGTGGCTATTAATGGCTTGTATGAGCTTTTGACAGTCCAAATTTTCCACAAAACACTAAAAACTAGATTTCTTATCTAAGTGACTAATTAAAACTTGAAAACAGCTTACAATGGCTTATATAAGCTAGATCAAAGTTGGGATAATGGTCAATGTACAGTACAAACTTGTTTGGCCTATTTCACTGTCTAAACCAAACACCCCTTAATGATGTTCTGTTTTGGATTTTTCAAAGGAAAATGATATATTAAGCTAAGATATTGACTAATTACTGATTAATGACTTATATTAAACTAGGTTGAGCAACTTTTAAAGTAAAAATAAGCAGGTTAATAAGCTACACTAATCCTAGCTATTTTTGGCTTTTTTATGTGTTTTAAGTGAAAATGAAGAGACAAGCTATATAATAATGATTATACTAGTGAAATATGATTGTGAACTACTGATAAGCTAGAAATAATACAGATGAGCTACAAATAAGCTGATATACAGTAACTTAGAATATTAAGCAAAAATCACATAAAAGCTTACAACTGATTTTAGCTTGGGAACAAAGAACCAAGGACCCAAGAACACCCTAGCTTGTTAACACAAGCTAGAAAACCAAATTCACCCTCTTGAACAGCTTATTCCACTAGAAGAGCTTATTGTGAGCTTATGTTGACCATCTTTGACTTTTCTTCATATTTGAAATTTAGAACTAGTATTCTCTAAATAAGCTTACAGAAAGCTATTTTGAGCTTGCATAAGCTTATAGTAAAGGTAATTGAGCTTTTTGTGAGGATTAATAAGGACTTATGGCTTATTTGTCTTAACAGTTAACATGAAACCTTGGTACAACTGAAATTTAATACAAAGTATATTGAAATTGGAATATTACAACTGAAATAAAAGTGAATTACAACTGATAACTTGGAATTATAAAATTACATTGACTGAAATAAAAATACGATTAAGCTAAAATTACCTACTACTCTAATTTCTATTACATTAAACTATATATACTAATTATTCCTGGGAAACTCAATGTCGACATCACTAATCATCATCCAACCCTTGAATTGCTCTCAATTGATCTCAGCTGTCCACTTGTATTTTGGCGCCAAAAGTAAGATATGTAACTTGCGTCCGAATTTTTGCAATTAAAGAATTTTGGAAGCTTGTATATGTTGAGGAGACACAAAGGAAATGGATTGTAGCTAAGTTGGTACTTTTGGTTAAAGAAAAACAGGGGAAGGCATGGTTTAGGGAAAAAGTGGTGGGGAAGCATTAATTGAGGTTGTGGGCTAGGATGTGAGGTGGAAGGGGTGAGAGTGAGTAGTAGGTGGTGAGGTGGTGGGTTGGTAGCCAGGTGGAGGTGGAAGGCGGTTTTGGCTTGGCGGGGTTGTGTGAGGTTGAGGATGGGTTTGACTGTGGTCAAACTGGTATTAAATACCAGGTCGGGTCAAAGGGTTAAGGGATTGGGCTTGGGTATGTTTTATTTGGGCTTGGGTGGTAACTGGGTTTAGGATTAGATATTATTGGGTTGGGGTGTTTTTATTTAAGGGTCCGGTTGGGTTTGTAGAAATAAGCACAAGGACCATTTTGTAATTTTGGATTTTTGAGGGACTGAAAATGACAACTTTCCAAAGGTTATCAAAAGGATTAATATTGCCAAGTTTCAATAGTACAAGGATTAAATTTGATAATTTTCCAATTTTGAAAACCCAGGGACTATTTTTGACATTTTTCAAACTTGGGGGACCAAAGTTGTAATTTTGAAAACTTGAACTTTAAAGGACTAATCTTGACAACTTATGAATCCCCAAGGACCTTTGATGATATTTCTTACAAAATAAATGCCTAGGGACTAATTTTGACAAGTTTTGAAAGTTGAGGGACTGAAACTGCCAATTTTGCAAACTTTGTTTGTTTTTCAATTGTTTTCAAACATTTTGCATTTGAAACTTATAAAACACACTCCTGGGATATTTGTAGTATTTTGATGCATTTCTGAGTGTTTTTGGATGTTTTGGCAGTTCAGATATGACAAAAATGATGAGTATTTACACACTCATCAGTGATCACAAGAGAGAACAAACGAACCAAAGAACCCACGAGCACCTTGAATCTGCTATAACCACCTCGCCTAGTCCACTAAGTAGAAACCACGAAATAAAGCCTCCTTCTGCTTGCCTTTTGACTCTAACAGGAAGGAACAAAAGGGAATAGCAGCCGCCAAAAGATTGTGGGGTTTTTAGGGTTTGTGTTAGAGAGAATGTTGTGTTTATGAAGAAAGGATGTGTGTGTATAATTCGGTATATAACAAACCGTGTGAGGGATATTATAAAATAGGCAACATGCAATTTTTATGGGATTGATATAAGACCAATATAAAGCTAATATATTTAAACATAAATGCTACCCATTTGCACAATAAAATTCGGTTATGGCATTTTATTAAGCGTGTGATTTTATTTGATAAATGTGCACATTCGTTTAATTCGTTCAATTATTATCCGTTAGCTACTTAGGATATACTCGTAATTAAATGTCTTAATGTTTTAAACGTCATTTATGAATTTGAGATCAAAGGGTATTCTGGGTATTTTACGTGTTCAGAAATTTTTGGGTTTTACAACTCTTCCCCTCTAAAAAAAATTTTCGTCCTCGAAAATTGAAGTCGCAAAGCTAAACGAAGTCGTAGCAAGTCGCAAAAGATCGTCACAAATATTCTCACGTCCGGGGCGGTCCTTCCAAAAAGGTCTTCAGACCAAATAGTTTCTCATGACTCAAATCAAAATGAGGTGGGTTCAAATTTCTCAAAAGGAGAAAAAAATCAGGTTGATTCAGAACAAAAGGTCCATGCAACATCAAATGGACGATAGGTGAATCTTCAGATAGCTCATATGGAATACGAACAAGATTTCAAATCAAATTAACTGTTTCAACAGTAGAGAGCTCTGCAAAGAGTTCAAGATTTATAACTGAGGTCAACGGAATGCAAAACGAGAGTCCACAGTCATCCCGATATCTAACGAATGAAAACAGAGTAAACGCATAGGTAGAATGAACTTAAAGTCTCACTAATCACAGGCAATCCAACGGAGATCAAATTCTAAACTTC
This sequence comes from Artemisia tridentata subsp. tridentata, assembly GCA_021014915.2. Taxonomy (NCBI): domain Eukaryota; kingdom Viridiplantae; phylum Streptophyta; class Magnoliopsida; order Asterales; family Asteraceae; genus Artemisia; species Artemisia tridentata. The sequence goes on from CP139507.1 coordinate 390,937,168, forward strand.
TTAGGTACTCCCCAGGATATCCTATGCCCACAACAAGTGCACGTTATATGATGTAAGTATTATCACGTTGGCCAGATGTCATAATACCGGCATCATATAAATATGCCCTCATGATGGTCATACTTTATCTCAAGTCGTAATCAAAACCACTTATCTTAATCCACCTAGTACTTCTACAGTCTCAGAGGTCAACCAAAATCGAATACCAAAGTCAAGAGGGAAAACAAAACTATTCACAAGAGTATCAAAATCCAAGATTGCCTAGCAGAATTGAGGCACGCCGTCATAAGCATCATATCTTCCACAACTCGCCAAAATCTCTCAAACAAAGCCATCACCGAACATACGAAAAATGAACACGAACTGAAATGCTTCTAGGAAACTTAAATCATAAGAGGATCTTATTACTATTTAACGAAATTTAAGAGGGCCAACGAAATGAAAATTAGTCGCCAAGAACTTCGGCCTTTATAGAATCAATTCTTCCAAACATAAAGGGTCTGTTTCAAATTTTTGTTCGTTCAACACGTCCAGTCTCTTCAAGTCCGGTTAATCTGTCTTCGTTGTCCATCGGTCGGGAAGTGAACCCAAGATCGGGAACTTGTGTCTGGTTCGTCGAGCCTCCTGCAGTTCTTCTTGGAATGTGATGGAGTAATGTGGATTTCTGGCACGATCTTTAAATCTCTTCATCATCCAGTCTGCTTCCGCTCTCAATTCATCTTAGTACAACCAAGATGAATAGGGAAGTGAGACCGCATGTTTTCATCAGCTCCAGGTTCGCCATCTTGACCAGAATTTCTTCTTCTGTATCGCCAACACTTCTGCCTTGTAAGGAATGTCTTCACTCTTCAGGGTAGCCGCCGTTGTTGTCAACTCCAGGTCAGGTAGTGAAATAATTCTTCTGATATGTTTCTAGTTGTCCTGATGCTTACGAAAATCCTCTGTGCTGAAGGGAGTATAATCGAGTCTCTTTCTGGAATGCCCCAAAATTCGCTCCGCCCGAAGTTATGGAAGCTAATCTCTATTTCAGCTTTTTCAAAACTCCATTCTCAATCAAACTAAGCTGTTTCTCTCTGTTCACGAAATTTCTCCGTGGTATCATCAGTTGCAAACATCTTCCAGAATTCTTCTGCAAGGTTCAAAAGGTTTCAGTTCTCCGTTCATCTATCGGTCTTGACCAATTGGTGATAGTTTTCAAAACTTGCGGGGTTTAAAGAGGTATCCTCAAATAAGGACATCGTTGTCTTTACAAATATCAATCTCTCAGAAAGCACAAACGATCGACGAATTTCTTAGCAAAGTGCAAAGATGATTTTCATGCTCTTCCTCGTTTCCGAACATACTATTAAGTCATACAATGACCATTTGCCCAAGTACTTACGAGAAAACACTATTTATCAAATTCACGAAACAGTCACAGCTTTAGCTAATACTATTAGCGTCACTAACCGTCATAGCAGTCGTTACGAATACGGAAGTGATTTCAAGAATAACTTCAATTCATCTGAAGGAAACTTCGCGCTCCGAAATTAAACAAACACATAGTCGTTTTAGGTTGGATGAATATTGGCTCCTAACAGTATTACGGTTCAGCTTCCTATAATCAATACATATCTCCAGTCACCATCCTTCTTTATCACGAACGAACTAAAACACGCCCAGGAAATACACTCAAGTAAACTCACTTCCTGGTCTTCGGTTGCTGTTCTTCCCGGTTGCTCGAATCAATTTATATGATCCCGAACACATCTGAAAGACACCTTCGATTAGTGACTAGACAATCTCTCGGTATCATGTCAAATCTTACTTCACACTTTGGTGGAAAAACATGTGGTTCAGTCACGAATCATATTCAGAAACTCAGGGTGCCAAATAACTCTCAAGATATGATTCATTCATTGGTGTACGAAATGGGTCCTAGGAAAACTTCATAACCGCGAACGTAACACACGAGTATCCAGAGTAATAGTGATAGCAAAGGGTTTAACAATCGGTAATCGTAGTAGGGAGTTCAAAATTGTTTCAAACGCAAAAGGTGAGACATAGAAGGGTAGTTGTCAATATTTGACTGATCACTCAACAAATTCCTTGCCAGAATAAAATCGAAATTTAACTAACCAAAGAAAGACGGATCACAAATCAAATCTTTATCATTAAAAAGTGAGGAAGAAAACATTCTTATACTCATGGTTACACACCACGAGACTTCTCATAGGGACAGAGATGGGTAAAACGAAATCAAATAGTGTCGGAAGATTCATAGATACTTATCAAAAGTAAAAGACAATTAACAAAACATATTCAATACATCATCGCCATGGAGGTTCTCAAAATGACCGAAGAGGCATCAAAATAATTAACGAAAGGATCAGAGGTCAGAGTCAAAATCTGGCGATAAGGATCAAATAGTGTCAGGCAGTCATTATGCAATTTTTCAATGCCTTCAAGATTTAATCAGGTTTAAATCTTAGGTGGTGCAAAGCATAAGCTTTCACTTTCCAAAAGTGGCATCAACAGGATCTAACCAAAAGCAAGGCACGAATCAGAGTGATGCGGAAGCAATGATACTTAAACAAATGCCTTATAGTCTACCCATTCCTCACTGGTCAAAACTTACGTTCCTATGGGGAGATCCTAAAGCAAATTTTCAAAGGTTGTCTTACGAGCGCCTACAGGGAAAGCTTAGTGGTCCTAACTTACACAGGCCAAGAGTAAATGTATTACGAATCGCAGCCTGTCTCTCTGATACCATAATTGTAACACCCCAACCCGATAAGGGTAAAGATGTCATAATAATGGTTTCATATCAGATCAAAACAAAGCGTACATCAACAGTAATACAAGGGTTCTCAAAGGTTACAAACGAAATACTGAATATACAAGGCTACAAAGGAAACAAAAGCTAAATACTAAGTCTGCAAATGCAAATCCTTCTAATAGTCTCTACTTCAGAATAACTATCAAGGTCTTCTAAGTCCAAAAGTCTCTTCACTCATACCCAGCTTCCAACTAAAACCTGCCGCAGGGAAAGAAATGCGGCTGAGCTTAAAAAGCCCAGTGAACAGATATATATAAACGAAAATGAAAGCAAAAGAAAACGAACATGTATAGTATAGTGCAATGGAATAACATAAGGTATAGACAAAGGTACAAAGTAAGAAAGAGAAAAGAGGTCAGTAATCCACCACGAGCCCACACATATCACATCACATATCACAATCCTGTAGTAATCTAGAGGGGATACCTCTCAAGTAACCAGATAATATGAGGGGTGTCCTCATGTATCAAATTGGAGTAGCTAGCTCCCACATTTTGTGAAAGACGTGGATTGCACCCATCATCAGTCACCACATATATCACATATCACATCACAAATACGTACCTAGGATGCATCCATGCGCCCCCCACACACATCACATTGGCCATAATAAAATAAAGCGCGCATATCACAATCACAATGGGGACGGTGTGGCAAATCACTCGACCACACGCGAGTCATGCCATTGGTGCATCAAAGACATGGCCATGTTACCTTCATGGCTAGGAAACACATTTGGCTCGGGTATCAAACTGAAGGGTCAAAGGTCAAAGGTTCAAATCAAAGCGAAGGTTCAAACAGTCTAAGTCGTCGAATCATAGTCAAAGTCCAAATATCAAAGGTTCATAGCAAAGGGTTCATCATCGGAGGTTCATAATCAAATGGTTCATTTAAAGTAATCTTTATCAATTGATTTTCATAACAATAACCTTTAATAACGGTTTTCACAAAAGCTTAGTCTTGAAAAGTAGTTTTCACAAAAGCTCAGTAAAATCTCAATTAAAGTAGTATCGCATCATTTATAAACATCATTTAAAAATAGTTTTCCTCACACATTTCTATGATAAAATCAAAAAGGTTTTCACATCTAATTACCAAAATCAAATGAACCCCCGAAGTATCAAATGATTCGAATACTAATATCACAAGGTAACGAACTAATATCAGATGGATCATTATAGAAGCTCAAAGCAAAAGGGTCATATCGAATATCAAGGTCAAAATGAATCAAACAAACGAACCAAAGTGTATAGGAACATAGCAATGGCTTAGGGAATCTTAAAACGAAACAAGATCAATGAGTCATGAGAGGAAAAACACCCTTACTGAAAAAGGGTAGAATATCTGTACCTTAAACCGCCAACGAAAACAATAACATAAGAATAGGAAGTCACTCCTTCTTCAGCGAATCTACACAAATTAATGATCGGCTTAATATTAATAACTTATTTAAATCAGATTGCTTGTTTTAGTCGGCTTTCCATTTTTAGTAACTTCCCTTATTAAAATAGTAAGTTCCATACTTTAAGGTTATAAATGATACTTAAGTAAACCTAACGGCTTAATATGACAATTTTGTAGTTTAGGGTTTATTATGCCAATTAGCAAAGTTGAGGGTTAAATGTGCTAGTAATCAAAGTTAAATGGTTAAAGTTGCCTATATTCTAGTAGATATATTTAAATATGCATGCCTGTTTCATATAGTGAATATTAATTGCAAAACAGAGATCATTAACAATATTATAGCCTTGTTTCGACGTCTTCGATTTATACTTATAGAGACGTGATCCTTTTGTACCTATTACTTAGTATATCTTGCATCTAACTGATTATAATGTGAATTCTAATAATGATTCTCACATTAACATATACAAGATTTCGCAACTGATATGAAATAACTAATGTGTAATATTTGATTTATAAATGATAGGTTTAGTGCTCAGATTGTTTACATTATTTCAAAGTTTAGGAAGTTTGTTTACCATTTATTAGTAGTTCTAGTGCGATCTCATTTTTATTAATTAAAAACTTCTGTATAACACTTCTAAAATAGGACTACCACTATGAAACAAATCAAAAACAACATCAGAAACAATGTTCAACAAGAACGCACACAATAACCCACAAGTGACTTAACAGTAACGACGACCCACAACATGAAAAGCCCCTAGTCGACACCACAAAACGTAACTCGAACCGCCCTTTGTTCGACCCATACTTAACACCACACGACACACCCACAAGACCCACTTCTTTCGCATGAAACTCGACTCATATTACAGTCCCAATACACACTTAAACTCGCCTTAGTTCATAGCCTAACTCGACCCATAAATAGCCCCCATAGTGACCCGTTAACGCAGCCACACGACACTTTTATTTACCATATAAAATCATAAATAACAATCTACTCGACACACTCTTTATTTTTATTGCATGGAGTTCGAAAAATAACAAAACAAACATGTATTTTCTTCTTTTATTAGTGAATAAGAGATCATATTCATGCGTAATATATGGTCGAATAGCAAGACTCATTAGGTTCACATATTAGGCTTTTTAGGTTGTTATTTCATGTATTATATTCCTAGATTTCATGCGACATTCGACACATATATAATGAGATCAACGAGAAAAGAATTGAGTAAGGTCGATACTATACCCTCGTAGCGTGATCACAAGAGAGAACAAACGAACCAAAGAACCCACGAGCACCTTGAATATGCTATAACCACCTCGCCTAGTCCACTAAGTAGAAACCACAAAATAAAGCCTCCTTCTGCTTGCCTTTTGACTCGAACAGGAAGGAACAAAAGGGAATAGCAGCCGCCAAAAGATTGTGTGGGTTTTAGGGTTTGTGTTAGAGAGAATGTTGTGTTTATGAAGAAAGGATGTGTGTGTATAATTCGGTATATAACAAACCGTGTGAGGGATATTATAAAATAGGCAACATGCAATTTTTATGGGATTGATATAAGACCAATATAAAGCTAATATATTTAAACATAAATGCTACCCATTTGCACAATAAAATTCGGTTATGGCATTTTATTAAGCATGTGATTTTATTTGATAAATGTGCACATTCGTTTAATTCGTTCAATTATTATCCGTTAGCTACTTAGGATATACTCGTAATTAAATGTCTTAATGTTTTAAACGTCATTTATGAATTTGAGATCAAAGGGTATTCTGGGTATTTTACGTGTTCAGAAATTTTTGGGTTTTACAGTTTTCGTCTGTTTTTATACGTTTTCGTCCGTTTTTTTTACGTTTTCGTACGTTTTTATACGTTTTCGTCCATTTTTTATGTTTTTGTCTGTGTTTTTTACGTTTTTGTCTGTTTTTTATGGTTTTGTCCGTTTTATACGTTTTTATCCATTTTTTACGTTCTCGTTCATTTTTTACGTTTTTGTCCCTTTTTTTTACGTTTTCCTCAGTTTTTATTTGTTTTTGTCCTTCTTTTTTTTACGTTTTCCTCCGTTTTTATACGTTTGCGTCCGATTAGAGTCCATTTTTGTCTGTTTTTTACGTTCTCGTCCGTTTTTTTTTACGTTTTCGTCCGTTTTTTTACGTTTTTATCCATTTTATACGTTCTTGTCCCTTTTTTACGTTTTTCGTCCGTTTTTTACGTTATTGTCATTTTTTACGTTTTTGTCCGTCTTTTTACGTTTTTTGTCCGTTTTGTCATTTTTTTACGTTTTCCTCCGTTTTTATACTTTTTGTCTGTTTTTTTAGTTTTCGTCCATTTTCATACATTTTCGGGTATTTTAAAACGTTTCGTCTGTTTTTTACGTTTTGTCCGTTGTTATACATTTTCGTTCATTTTTATACGTTTTCATCTGTATTTATACAATTTCGTTCGTTGTTATACATTTTCGAACAAAAAAAAAAAGACGAAAACGTATAAAAAGGGAGAAAACATAAAAAAAAAAACCCTACAAAGATGTATAAAATGAAGGAAAACGTAAAAAAATGGACGAAAACGTAAAAAAACAGAGAAAAACGTAAAAGAATGGACAAAAACGTAAAAAACGAACATGAACATATAAAAATGGTTGAAAACGTATAAAAACATAAAAAACGGACGAAAACATATAAAAACGTACGAAACGTAAATGTTGTTCCCTTTACACGCTTAGAGATAACTACAAAGTTAATCTAATTGTGTTATGACTGAGATTAATGTAATGATTAATTATAACTGATAAGTAAAACATAAATATAAAAACACAAAGTTTTTCAACTTTTAAATTCTTATTAGAAATCAATCAAAGAATCTATTACCCAAGTGTTTTGCGGAACAAACACTTGGGATTGAATAGACAAGGTATGGTGTGTCTCCTATCTAAAATCAAGCTATGCTTAAGTGGTAACAATATCGACCCACTGAGCTATCTCAGGGATTGGTTACTCTTTGTAGGAGAAAAGGGGTTTTGTGAAAATCTAAGCTTTTAATGCACAAAACTTATCCCACTTTTCTCCATCTGTTGCTATTTATATACAAACATCAAAGAGTACTGAAGATTAAAATACAACAAGAATAAGAAAGCGTGTCTGACAACTACAACAGTATTTGTCATTTCCAAGAACCAATAGGAATGGGCCAAAAAGTCTTCGAGTGTCAGTTATGACACTTCTTGACTTTTAGCCGCTTTAGGGATGGTTTGTTTCTGGCCCGATAAGACTTCTCCTTATCTCTTCAAACTCTTCCCGCTCAATCCCGCCTTTCTTTCAGGCTTCAGGTTCTTCAGTCTTCGCCTTCAGTCTTCAATCACTTATTGTTGTTGAGAGATGGGGTTTAGTGAGTTTTGTCCAACACTCCCGAACCCATTACCTTCTTCTTTGTCTCAAGTAACACTCAGGGGTTCGCCTCCTAAGGGTGAGTCTTTCTTTTTAGACTCGTCCTGGCATCTTGAAGGTAACTCAGAGTGACTGTTCACTCAGGACTTAAGTATTTTTCGGTTGATTAACACTTAGTTTTTTTAA